>JAMKCH010010459.1:0-46072 GCA_023653785.1 Ophioderma brevispina | reverse complement strand
AATTCCTTCTACGAACTTCAAGGTCGCAGAACAAAATTGCTCAAAATGATGTTTTCTGCCAGTGGTAAATATTGAAGGACTCATGAAGCGGTTGAAGAAAGAAATCATCAGGGCATACCTGCGCTTTAGGGATTTCACCACTGAAGGGACCAATAGGTTTTCACTCCCGTTAGTCGGGGGGGGGGGGGTCATTAAAGGCAACCATGTTCCCCGAGGTTGAATTGTTGCACGCGAAATTTAACAACATGGTGAAGGCATAAGGGCCAACCCAATCAGCAATAAAAATTAAAAATAAAAGAACCAAAGCAAAATATATTTTGCTGATAGGCCTACCATTTCCCACATACCGATACGCAAACAATTATTATAACATTGAAAATAATTAACCTTTATGGCTGAAAACAAACAAAAAAACAAAAAACATCGTGGACGTTTCTAAACCGGTACTGTACCAAAGTCATGGGAAAATGACGTGTATTGCAACACTCGTAAAAAATAACAGGGATTACATTTAAAACTGCAAAGTGTTGTGTTAAATATATGTAATTTGGTTTAGAATTAGATTCCTTCTCCTCCTTCCCAAAGCTTGTCGTTACTGTTTTCAGGCACGTCAAAAGGTTACGAAAGACCCAAAGTACAGTATGCCACAGACATTGTGCCCAACTCCCCTTCCCATAGGCCTTCCAACATCGTCCCTACCCATCCACCCTTACCTATGAAAAGACAAGTAAACCTCCCCCAAGCATATGAAAACGCCAGGACCAAGCCCAATCCTATTAACAAACGTACCGCCGCAAACGTACCCATTTCCCCGAACATGGACACACGTCAAAATGATCTTCATCAAGAAAACGTACACAGTTCCCTGTAATTACATCAATCGGCCATGTAGAACTCCTTCCTTCTTTCTTTTTTTATTTATTATCCTAATAGTAAAGGCACTTGGGATTTATTCGTCATTCATTCTTTCATTCATTTAATCCCTCAGGCATCATTCATTTTCAATATTTATTGAATCAAATACGCATTTATTTTGTTTAACTGCTCAGCTATTTATTATGCATTATTATGTTAATTATTCACATTTCCTCAGTTTGTTTCATTATTATTTCTGAATTTCTCCTGATTTAAATTAATGATTGTTTTGAACATAACAAAACTTCCTTTGAAACACTCTTTATTTTCCCGTAATATTTGATAGGTCCCTAATTGCAAAAAAGTTGTGCATACGGATTTATTTCTCTTCCTATTGCCGGACAAAAAGTTCACTTTTCGATAGCCAGCCCCGCTATCCATGTATAGAGGTCAGTGAAAATAGCTCATCAACAAGTTTTCAGTAAGCTAGGGGTCAAATTGTGACGTCATTATACGGGGCTTATAACAAGCATTCCGGTTATTTCATTTTTACGACAAATTAAAATGTCACCTTTCCTGACTGAACACTGGACGGGAAAACATCAAACCCCCAGGCCGGGATCGATTGCCGCATTAATGCATAGTCATTCAATCATCAAACAATCATTCAAACTAATCATTCAAAAATCATTCAACAATCATGCAAACAATCAATCAAACAATCATTCAAACACAACACAATCAAACAAACATCAATTGGACAGTGGAGTGGCGCTCGTACATCGTAGCTCTACACTAGGACGACGCTACGCGAGTACAAGGACTCGCTAGGTTTCACTTTGCCATCAGAATACGGACCTACGAAAGGTACGGCCTTTTCGGGCGACTGCAAGGGTACGGCATGTTCGAGGACGACCTGTCGAGACGACGTGCAAGGGTACGGCATGTTCGGGGACGACCTGTTCGAGGAAGACGTGCAAGGGTACGGCTGTTCGAGGACGACCTACAAGGGTACGGCCGGTCGAGGACTGACCGTTCGTCTCCCCAAGGACGACCTGCAAGGTACGGCCTGTTGAGACGACCTACGCGGTTTCGACCTTGAAATTATGACCCTGATATTCCCTCATATCGTAGCGGATGTGCTGTGAGCAACTCCCAGGCTAGATCAGTCGAAGCGTTACACACACACACACACAATCGCCGCGCCGCGGCCAGCTATCCGGCCAGACTTAATTACTATCATTTTAGGCCCAAAGATCGAGAATTCTTGCAAGTTTTTCTTGCTCGTAGATTAAGAATAATTCTTTGGGTAGCTCTGGCGGGGGGACGGGTGAACTTTGTAATCGAATTCTGTGACATCCATCGCCCAGGTTCACAGTGATTGCCGTAAACACCGCTGCCACACTCCATAATTGGGTTGTGGTCGTGTACTAGGTCAGAACATTAATATAAAGCTATTACGGGGTCCATCACGCAATTTTTTAAAACTGGCAAATACGCACCTTGACTTACAAAGCCTACCAAATGTCACTAATTCTTAATTTGTAACGGATGTGCAGTTTATGTCCGTGTACTTAACGAGGATGCATGTTTGGCGTCAATAACTGGCAAAAAATGAAACCCATAAAAATAAAAAAAATAAAAAGTATACTAAAATTTGCCTTTGATTACAATTCTACATCAAAAAACTGTGTGAAGAAAACGTTTCATAATACCTCATTATTGCCATTTATTTTTTTGTCCTAATAATTATATATTCGTGATAATACCACCCAGGGAATCGGAAATTAACCAATCGGAGATCGTAAGTGAAGTATTTTTAAAACTTTTTCCCCGTGTTTTTGCATCGGCAAAAACACCCGCGATATTCCTATGTACAACCGTGCATGAACTCTTATCCACAAAATAGCCGTGGCGTCAAATTGGGATTTCCTTCCCAGTCGCTGATACAGCTGAAATAACAACGATTCGTATTTTGCTCGTAAACTTTGTGTGTGTGTGTGCGATGTGTTGTAAACCTGTAGTAGAAGGAGAGTAGGCAACCCGCGAATTTTAAATGGGCTTTGTCAGTATTGAGGGCTTTTTGGAAAACGCGCGAAATTTTCAAAATATCAGGGTTTTTTACTAAAAATCTAGTCGGTGCTCACCGTGGGTGAGCGCCCAATAAATTCCCTCCTTAAATTACTTCTTCTTTCCTGTCCAATTTTTCAGCACTGGGCGATATCTGGTTTTAAAAGAAAATGGTCGACCACCCCAAAAAAACGACGAAATGTTAGCCGGTGATATTTCCTATTATGTTTCTACAAGGCACCCAAAATACCCTTCCCAACTTAGTGCATTAACTTTGGTGTCCTCCCCCCGGCAGATGTTACGTGGCACCCCGCCCCCCTTTCGTGTAGCGTGAGCATTAACCGGGTGGAATCCAGGGCCTTAGGGTCCATAATGGTGGTTCCGAGGCCATAGCCCCTTGGAGGTCCAGGGGCGGAGCCCGCGGAAGCTCTCGGATTTTAGCAGGTTTTTGATTGGCCTTCGGAGATCTCCTCAGTATCTCAGGCATTATCTCCCGAAGCAGATAAGTGTACTGCCCCTGGCGGAGGGCAGGGCGAGTACCCGGAAGCGGTAGGGTTTTAGCATAATTGAGTTGCATTCGGAGAGTTCTCAGTATCTCAATTTCATGAAGCAGATGAAAGATAATGGCCCCGGTGGGGGTCCGGAGACGGGAAGCCCCCAGAAGCTGTCACGTAGGATTTTAGCATGCTTCGAATAGGCTCTCAGTATCTCTTTATCATGAAGGATTGACCTATACTTGACCCTGGTGGGGGTCCAGGGACGGAGCCCCAGGACGATGTACTGGCGGATTTTAGCATGCTTCGAATAGCTTCAGTTATCTCTTTATCATGAGGCAGATGACCTATACTGCTCTGGTGGGGGTCCAGGGGACGGGATCCCCCAGGACGCTGTCCTGTCGGATTTTAGCATTCTTCGGAAAACTCTCAGTTATCTCTTTATCATGAAGCAGAGGAACTTATACTGCCCCTGGTGGGGTCCACGGGGGGCGGAGCCCCAGGACGCGGTCCTGTTAGGATTTTAGCATGCTTCGAATAGCTCTCAGTTATCTCTTATCATGAAGAGCGATGACCTATACTGCCCTGGTTGGTGTCCGGGGAACGAGCCCCCCAGACGCTGTCCTGGCGGATTTTATGCATGCTTCTAATAGCTTCTCAGTTTCTTCTTTAATCATTGAAGCAGATGACCTATACTGCTCTGTGGGGGTCCAGGGGACATGATCCCCCAGACTCTGGTCCTGTCGGATTTTGAGCAATCTCGAATAACCTCTCAGTTCTCTTCTTTATCATGAAGCAGATGAACCACACTGCCCCTGGTTGGGTCCAGGGGGCGGAGCCCCCCAACGCTGTCCTGTCGATTTTAGCATGCTTCGACTTAGCTCTCAGCTTTTATGTCTCTTTTATCATGAATAGAAAATGACGATCTGCCCCTGGCGGGGTCATGGCAGAGCCCCCCTGCAGCTTTTGAGTTTTAGCATGTATGAGTGCCTTCGGAGAGCTCTAGAGTTATCTCATTTATTGAAGCATATCATGAAATACCGACCTACAACATGTGTGACAACAATCACAACGACGGCGATTGTTTTTCTTTGTGTCAATTTTATTTTTCCCAACGTCATTTCAGCGCCGCACTGTTGTGCCCCCCCCTTGCCCCTCCTAGCTACGTCACTGCTACCAATTCAAAAATCCGAGATCGTAAAGTTTTCATTCCGACAGCGACCTTCTCTCTCCAAATCCCATTAATGTTCGTCAACGGTGTTTTGGAGTTACGACGTGTGTTTGAAAATGGTATAGTCTATTTCCCACTCACAATGCCTCATGTTTAACCATGGTTACCATGGCAAACAGGTGAAATAATACCGAAATCAACAGGATACGTGTCCCCTTTTTAAGTATCACGAAACACATTATGAACACCTTCAGTGGAAGGAGGCTGTACCTAATGTCTCTAATCAACACAAATAAGCAAAATGCCTCACAAACATAAACAAAACTGTAAACATTCTGTAATGCCTAGAAGGTGATCACGACCAAAGTGCCACAAAAAGTGTACTCGTTGCAGTTAATTGAGTCCATCTCACGAATCTGAATCTATATTCTGGGCGAACTTTACAAAATTTTCCAGTCCAATTTTACTAGAAAACAGTGTAAAATAAGAGTGTATACTGTTTAAAATCATACCAATACCAGTAATTTAACTCCCGATGGTCAGGTTAAGAAGGGATTTCCCTGATGGTACGATTTTATTAAGACAGGCTTTAGGGCAAAACGCTTTCACAGTTTGCGTCACCTCCTATACTTGGATCAACCGGATTTTCGGAACTGAATATATGGGTTTTCAGTCAAAAAAATAATTAAAGCTGAAAGTCTATCGTAATTTAGCTTAACTTTTCCAATGCGAAAATTGTGGTCATTTCCAAATTTCTTTTTAAGATTGATTAAGACTAAGCCTAATGGTCTATAAACAGGAAAAGTAAACAGACTTTTATTTTGTGATGGCCACAAACGAAACGTTGTCGGTGAACCGCAGGGTAATCAGCGCGAGTGTTGAAGTCAACTCCGAAGAAGACAAAATATACGGATTTTATGATACATCATGATCACGAAAAGTAAGCTCGTCACCCCCCTTTTTATTACATTTTCGTCAAGATCTCATGAAAAGCCTGTTTGAAAATAAGTTGTGAAAATGAAAATACTTGTCGAATCGCTCTTTGCTTCAATGCAAAAATAAAAGTGGTCCAAATTATAATTTTCCCATAGACTGCTGTAGTCATTTTTGGGAACATGACCTTTATATCATTCATATTTCAAAATTTGGAGTACCGTACCCTTTCTTTTTTTCCAGACTAAACATCTACACACTTAAAAATTATACCAAATAGGTGAATCAAAGGGAATTTTATCGAATACTTCTACCTCTCTGTCGGCGCAAACAGTGGTGTACCGAGCAGGGGTGCTCCCTGGCTCAAAATATCGGCATGGAAGTGTAAGTGGCCTATTTTTCGCGCGGTTCGCCCGTATTTGATCTCGTCTAAAAAAACTTGTTGGAGTAGATCACCGGGACGAATTCGGAATTTTGCTCCGCCCTTGCTCGATTGCTTCGGTAAGCCCCTAAACGCAAATACCTTAAATTTGCTGTAAGGCTACAGCAAGCTTGTTGCGCAAGCATACAGCAAGCTTGCTGCAAACAGTCATATGCTTGACATTTTCAAGGTATGGTATTTGGCAAGGGTATATACAATCATTATTATCAACTCAGTCCATTTCGAGACTGCTGTAAGGAACAACAGTATAGTAGTATCACACACCACTAAAAACTATTACATTAGTGTACATGTAAAATAATAGTTACTACTTCATTTTTACCAAAATGTGAGCACCCAAAATAGTCTTCACATTTGTGGAAGTGATTTCAGTAAGGGTCATTTCGTTATGTCTGAATATTTTTCTATGCCATTGTGTCCCTGCGCTACGCTCACCGACCCCGTTTGTAAGGTCACGTTTTAATAATCACTGAAGCTCAGGCTAAGAGGCTAATGGTATTTGCAAATGTTTGTAGGCAGATTTCCTTTAAGTAAAATTTGATATTTTTAGTTAGCAATAATTTCAGTAAGTGGTCCATTTCATTATGTCTAAATATTTTTATGCCGTTGTGTCCCTTTTAAGTTACAGTTTGTGCACGTAATATTGTCAAGAACAAGAAACTCAAAAACGAAAAAAATCATTTAGATGGCAATATCTTGAATATTTTTCTCCTAATAACATTAAGGAAGGTCATTTTAAAAATTAAACATTTTCAGCATTCCGTGTTTTTTCCAATTTACAATAATATTTGCAGCATTTAAAATGAAAAAAAGATTAAAAAGACCACAATCTCGTAAGTTTTTGACTTTTGACCCTTAAACAGTAGGTCGTATGAAGAGGTTACTCTAGATTTTATTGAGGTCTACAAGGTACACTTTTAGATTTATCATTTGACCTTGTTTTAAGTTTTACACACACTTATTTTGTTTATCCCTGTGACCCCAGGGTAACCTTTGACCCCAAAGAGAGCACACGTCATACACTAGGTATAACTCATGCATAATTTTGCTATGCACTGTTATAGGGTGGAAATAACAGTATATAGCTTGGAACACAATAGCCTAAGTTATCGATATATCTGATCCCAACTTAAATGGGCCTGTTGATGACACGTTGAAATCTAGCATTGTCATTTTCTTTGCAAAAAGTTTATAACCAAGTAGGTTCATAACATCAGCACAAACGATCTGCACCTGATACAACTCCTCTTCCGACAAATATCGACGCCAATTCTCAGCCGCTGCCATTGAATTTTTATGGACCTCCATATTATTTGCTCCCATCATGTCTTTCAAAGACGCGTTAGTGTTTTTCGAGAGCCACCTGATTACTAGAACGGGCGTCGGTTGTCCAAGAAATGCATAAATTTTATTTGTCATTCCTATAGGATCAGCGGAGAAATCTTCATATCGCAATAATTTATAACGATTACGTAACCAGTATGGCCGTCGTACTGCTATAAGTAAATCCCCTTGTAATCGTCGGCACATGTCATTGATGGTTGCTTTGGGAGGAGTATTTGGCCGATCAAACAAGTTACTATTAGCCAGGCTGCTCAAGGCATGTCTTTCTTTCAAATCCCTTTGAAGGAATCGTTCGTATGAATTACGAACCTTGGCCGGAAGAGTCAGAAGCCTTCTAGAATTTGCCACACCTCTCGGATCTCTAACAAGATGAATGATTTTGACATTGTCCTCTTTAATAAAATCCATAATATCTTTCAAATCAGCACGAATAAGTTTCATGGCTAAATTTCCATTGTAGTCATGACACAAGTTTGTAAGTAGTTGAGAAGGACTGTATACATTACCAGTATTGATATCACGTGTCCCAAGAATTCGGGAAAGGTTCTTGGTGTAATACATCCCTTGAGGAAAATTTAACAAACAGGAAGAGAATTCTTCCGAAAAGTCACATCGACTAATTCTTCTGATCAGCTTCACAGTGGTGTTTTCGTAGTCTTTAACTTGAACTCCTAGTTCCCTCAAACAGCTATGAAAGCGAAGTGGCTCAAAGATATAAAACATACGCGGATTGACATTGAATACGTGGCCAATGAACGTGGAGCCTGTGCGGTACTGCGCTAAAAGTATAACCGTCGTAGTATTGTCGTTTGTCACGCTTATCGTTCTAACGTCTTGGTTTCGTTGTACAAAATGATAGTCATATTTTCGTGCCCTCATTGCCTTCAAGCCCAACTCAGGTTTATCGGATTGTTTTACAAGGTGAGTAGTTAAGAATATTGCAGTAACACTGAGAAATGTTGTGAAAGCGAGGAGAGCAATAATGCGACTGTTTAGTTGTTTCATTTCAATTGTATTGTACTGCGACTTTTCAAGTATCAGTTTGCAACGTTATGGTAGCTTATGGTATTACGGCAAATGCTCCTACTGCACGCTATATATAGCAAAGTGAGAAAGGCCAGGGTTGCTGCTCTTTGTCAAGCAGTCATCAAGATGTCCTCACAGTCACATGTGCATTATACTCTTAAAAGTCATGACAGTTGTGTCAAAGAACTGTTTTATAGAACACTGGGGTAACTTTGAAACTGGAACCACAAATCGCAATTATTTTAAACATATGTATCGTGTTATACAGACGACGGTCAGGAGCCCCCAACGACCAACCTAACAGAATATTTCTGCTCCTGAAAGCCAGCTAGCTTTGAACTTATAAAATATTTTCCCGGCCAAGTCGGCAGCCTTCTACGAATATGCCAGCCAGAATAAATATAAAGGACATCCTGACATCCTTTCCTTTATGTTTATTTCACAGAAAAGACAATGTCAACTGTTTTGAAATCTTTCTCATGATCATTGATCACTGAACCGAAACAATTTTGTTTCTGTATCACTGAACCGAAACAATTTTTGTCAATCAATCATTCAATCAATCAATCAATCCATCAATCAAAATCATCCATCTCCATCCATCCATCCCATCCATCCATCATCAATTTTATTTCCATTCACATAACCAAAATAAACAACAAACAGACCTTGAAATGGGGGAGGCTAGTACAGGCCAATAAGGCCCGAACATGTCTAGCCCGTCTAACACAAGAGAACATGCTCCCAGTTACATTGTGTATTAATTTGACAACATGCAAACTGATACGACGAAAAGAAGTTAGATCTCAAAAAAGATTAATACATAATCTAATTTAATTATTATCATGAGCGTGACAAATTATTACGTTTGAATGATCACGACAGTATAAGTGGATTTTGAATGTAAATGTTTTTTCAATGAGTCCAGACTGCTGGGCCATGCAACTCGATCCTGACTGATTTGTGAGAGAACGTCTTTTTTGCTAACACAAAACATAATTGAAGCGTTTCGTTTTATATGTTTCCTGTGCATTGAGTAGGAAGAGAGAAAGCTCTTCCAAATCCCTTTGACCGACGATCATCGCCGCAGCTCGTAAAACAGGTCTAAACTAACTATTGTATTGTACACACTAGAACACGAGATCAATATTGATGCTGATGCATGTGCATCACATTGCATCGATGTACATAGTTAAGCAAAGCGACATAGTTGTCAAGAGTGTGCATTTCTTTTTATAAAAGCATGAAACTTGACATAATGTTTTACATTAAACTACTGATCATTGATTATTTTTTAGACATGGAACCACCTCACCGTCAATTCATCTTCAAGGTAAACAATGTCCTTTTGGTGTCATTTGAGATCATATTTGAGGTCATTTATTAAAAGTAATAAGCATGTTCCTAAAATGATTACATTGATTCTAGTTATATTTATTCGTACTTTTCAGGTTTTAAAAACTTGAATGTTTTGTAACGCCGTCTAAGTATGATATTTGGAGACGAAATCTTACTTGAATTGGGAAGAAAAAATGGCCGTATACTAAACAATGACACCAACATGACAGTGCCCTAAGTTGCCCGTTTTTCAATTTTGGTCCCGACGTTTGGCCACATTTTAGTGAATTATGAGACCCTTGGGGCGAATTGTTAAAATGGATGTCCCATTGCAATATTTACCACTGCATTGTAATGTACATCGCTGCAAGTTGATGCCATGCATTCAGCATTACTCATTGATCTCGTAGTACGTTGTTATTTGCACTGTAATCAAAATCTATTTTATCGTATTCATGTTTTAGGAATATAACAGATGAATAATTCAGTTATCCATGGAGCATATTCAACGAGTAGCCTAGGGCTAGGCCTGCCCTATATCAATTTATTTTGCCATTTTGGTTTTCAACACATCTTGGTGGGCAAGGGGGCTAAAGGGCAACATTTCACAGAGAGGCGGATCCTGGTTCGGGATGAAGAAGGGGATTCGCATATTAACTTACTTGAGGCATATTTTTTTTTTGGGGGGGGGTGGGTGGGTAGGAGAGCAAGAGCCCCCAATAAAAGTCAAACCTCAATCCTTTAAGACGGTTTCTCTGAACAGTGGTAGCCCCAGGAATGGTTTTTAGGGGTATCTAGCAATAATGGCTCATTTTTTGAAGAGCGCCCCCAAATTTGTCAAATTTTGATATTTGGCAGAGTTTACGTGGGTAATTGTCTAGGGAACTATACCTGCGACGAGAATGCCTAAAAATGTTGGTATTTATCATAAATAAGCGATTTGTTGTCATTAGAATAGGGAATCCCCAGATTGGACTTAAGGGCCGAGCTAGAAATGCTAACGTTTATGTCCTAGTCCATTATGAAAATAGTGCCACCTTGAGACAATAACCTCTAACTTGACTTTCCTGAACCAATAAAACAACTAATGGTGAGCGTATACCGTACATGGCGCTGTTATCCCGGCTATTTCACATTGGCAGGCTGTTTCCAGCAGCCTTAATGTTATCGGAGATCTCCGACTAATTATTATTCTATTACAAAATTCCTTCGTTTGTTACATATAATATTTCGAGCTTAACCAATTCACAAGTATACTTTACTAGCCAGTTTACCAGGAAATATGTAAAAATCTCAAAATTCTTTAAAAAAATGAGGGTGCTCTCAAAAAAAAGTGCTATTAATTGCTTTCATAGAGCTTTCTCCTTCTCTCCTACCCTATGGCCCATTGTAACTCAATTGAGTGCTTCGCTCATAAAATCCAAGATTCCTTAAAATCCATACCGCTGTGGTGTGTTTTACCCTGGACTATTTTGACCTGCTACCCCCTTCATGACTCAAACTCTATGTGTTCATGCCCCCAGACCCAGCACTATGATGTTTCCCTTTAAATGTTGACCGTCCCAGTGTAAAATCTAAAATAATATAAATCCTATTTGTTCCATTTTGTGGCTTTTGTTGATTAACATGTGATATGAAATTTGTAGCTTTTCAAACAAATTCCACCGAAAGTATCCCCAGTGAGCGTCCCCTGTATCGCCTCAATGAATGTTCATGGGTTATGTTAATGTATTAAGCTTAAAGAGATAGAGGACATTTCCAGCAAAATAGTGCCCTCCCATTTTTTTTAAACAATTTTACCAATATATTAAATCAAACCTGGAGGGAATAAGCCGTAAAAGCCCATCTTCATGTAAATAATTTGTTACGGTCAACTTTGACCAAGGCCAAAACCACCTCTAACTACGGATTCAAACTCCAGAATAACGAGAACAAACACTGTAAACTTGATTACCACTATTAAAACAAATTCTTATTTTAATTGTGTTTTAATCAATCTCCATTAAAACATACATTAGTATCAATAATCAAAGATTTATCTGTATAATAAAGTTGTTTAATAATCAACTACTAAACTTACTACTTGGTGTGGTGCCGCGACGCGGGCTGCAGCAAGATTTACTATAAAGATGCAGAACTTCCAAACAGTCCTGGCGATAATTCAGCGCAAAACTTCACTTTCCAGTAGTGGACGTGTCCACGGACGGCTTGTCTGCACTGAAGAAAAACCAGCTCCTAATGACTCCGAAGCTCGGAGGTCGACCTAATATAAAAGTCCAAAAGTGCTGTATCTGGTTTATCCTGGATAACTCAGAGGCAACAAATACGGAACCGAAGACGGCTAACAATCGGACAAAACTGCTGGAGCTGCGAACTACTTGACAGTGTCCCCTTACGGAAGACAGTGTTTACTGTCACCGTCACGATCAACTTGGAGCAAACTGGATGTCACTATACTTGCGGGATGATAATCTGCCTGCAACTTTTCCCCAATTGCTTATATAGGCCTCTCAAACATTCTAGAAGGATCCAGCACAGTCTCTATATGAGTATGTACTAAATTTAGTAGATTTACATCATGATCTGAGCCTCCTGGAAACTCTCCACTGTTCCCCTGTGTTCTGTATGGATACAGCCCACTTTTCCCCCTGCCACAGGGGGGGCAAGGACACAAAGTTAATGCATAAAGTTGGGGAAGGGTTATTTTGGTGCCTGTAGAAACATATAGGAAATATCCGTCTAAAACTTCGTTTTTTGGGGAGGTGAATCATTTCTTTTAAAACAAGATTATCGCCCAGTGCTGAACAAATTGGCACAGAGAAGAAGAAGTAATATAAGTGGATCTTATCTGGCGCTCACCAAGTGAGCACCAACTAGATTTTAGTAAAAAACCCGATATTTTGAATTTCGCGCGTTTTCCAAAAATCCCTCTAACTGACAAAGACTTTAAAATTTCGCCGTTGCCTACTCTCCTTCTACTACTTGTTTACAACACATCGCACACATTCCACAAAGTACGAGCAATAAGTCATCGTTGTTATTTCAGCTGTATCATAGAAGGGGTTATTCCCAATTTGACGACACGGCATTTGTGGATCAGAGTCATGCACAGTTGGTTCGTGGGCATGGAATGTAGAGAATTCGATTCAAAGGTTAACCCCTTTCCCGGCCAGAGCTACCAAAGCAATGTTTTAAATTACGATCAGAAAAACTTGCAAGAAATTCTCGATACTTGGCCTAAAAGGATAGTAAATATAGCTGAACGCGGCCTGCGACTGATTGTGGTGTGTGTGTGGAAGCATGACTGCTGAGCTAGGCTAGCCAGAGGGTGCTCACTCATCATGATCCACTACGATATCCATGTTATTTGCGTTGTAGCAGAGAAACACGGGCGTATGTAATTTTAGTAGCTATGTACTTTCAATGTTAGTTTAAATCTCAGTGAAATTTCCATTTCGCCACACATACACATCGTTGTCATTGAGTTGCATTGCGTGACAGGGAGTGTGCGTGTGTACAAGACCCACACAAGACCCCAGTCAGTGACAGTGTTGTCTGACCTTTCTAAGCCATGCCATTGATAAAAACGTTCGTAACATGGCATCTGACATGTCAATGCATCTCTGCTATGTTTGTAAATATTATTATGGTTTCTAATACGTGCACCACATGGCCCTGACATATTTGTGGGAACTTGCGGCAGTAATTTGTGCATTCCAACAGGACTGCATGTACACGGGGCTGCACGATTTCAAAACATTATCGGCCGTAAAAGCATGCGCCAAAAGGTAAGGATAGATGTGTGGGAGTGTGCCGGTTCGTCTCCGGCCCGTTACTAATCGAAATACGCCCACCCCCCCTGCCCGCTGTACATGCAGTAGGGCACCACGATAGTTCAGTGTGATAATTTTCCAGCCGACCTTCTACTCGTTAAGTATTTTTCTAGAACCTTCTACACCATTCTTTTTTTTCTATACACACCAGATATGACCACAAACCACGTATATTTTTATATTATGTTACTTAGATTAATTTAGCTAATATTTATATGTCAATTTATAAGTTCAACTTATTCACAGGTGAAAATAAATCCATGGCTATTCTGGGGCCCTGTCACAATATGCTTTTGTATTTTCTGTCGTGCATGACAGATTATTCCGAGTAAATTCCTTTTTTATTGGGCGATCAGGACACCAGGCATTCAAAACTTACTTTTTTGTTTTATTCCTTTTCTTTGTTCAATAAACCTACGAAAAGTCCTCGTTGGTATTCACAAACAAAGTGCAAATTTATCTTAATACAAATTTGTATCCTCAGAAATCTATCGGTGTCCCTTTAAATGAAGAAGACTCTCTTTGATTTAAGTCCAAAATGTATGTCACAAATAGAACCATGAAAATGTTAGATGTGTTTAGATTAGCAACCTTATTCCTGGGGTCATGTTTTAATGTTGTTACCTCATTTGACGTTTTGTGAACTCTAGTGACCTTGAGCTTGACCTGTGCAGGTGGTTCCATATCCACTTGTTTTCCAAATTTTAATTCTCTACTCTCTGCCAAATTTGATACTTTTTATCACAAAATGCACAATTTTAAACCATTATCGGCAATACCTAACATTACAAAGCTGTGGTAAATATGACTCAACTTTGGGACAAATTGAGAAAACGGGCAACCTTCGGGCACTGTCACAGCTTGGTGTCAATTGTTTAGATAAGGCAGTTTTCTTCCTAATTCAAGTTAAAAATTTTCGTCTCCAAAATATCATACTTTAAGATACGGCGTACAATCATCCAAGGTTTCAAAAACTGAATCAATTAACCATCTTAGGACATGCTATCTCCGATTTTTTTGGACTAAATAATCAGAATTCGGCTTTATCGACTCAATCTCTTTGTTTTCGGTCTCCACATGTAAACAAACCACTGCGCATCGGATATACCTTCTTCTGCGCACGTGTCATATCTTGTTCCACTGAGCGTGCCCCGCTTCTCTCGGCGATGATCATGGAACATGAAAGAGTACTCCCTGCCGAGCCAAGTGGCCTTTGTTGGTCCTATGCTTTTACCATGAGTGCCAATGTATAATTGGGATAAGGCCTTGCGTAATGCATATGGGGAAGAGCTTTCTCCTTCTCCTCCTACCTCCAGTGGTCTGTGTAATCTCATAGTGTTTTATAAAATATGTTTTTTTTTTTTTTAATCAAAGATTTGGGTTGTTCGTCATCGTTATTTTGTACATAAAGAAAACCAAATTAATTTATAAGTATCGAATACATTTAATACGATTTAAAACGAAAAGAGGGGACTTTGCATGAGATCGATAGTAGCTATTGGAGATCGTTCTCAACGCCCTTTTTTGGGGTTTGAAAATATTTTATCTAAATTATTCTTAATGCATTACCCCATAAAACCAAAAATATCCATAGTTGATATACGTAATATACATTACATGTAAACCTAAAAGGAACACTATAGCTTTCTTAATGATATTAGAAAAAGGCAACTAGACTTCAAGAAATGTCCCTCTGCCCATTAGGTGTGTTTTTAAAAAAAAAATTTAATAAATTAATTTTTTGCAGTTTTTATGATGGCAATTTATTCCAAAGGAGCTGCAAAGCAACTGATTCTGGTCCCCCAACTACGATTTAATTTTGTTTCTTGAAGAAGGTGCATGTTTCCAGAACGAAGAGTCGAGTTGGAATTATGTGATAATAGCTTTCAGATGGTAGCAACCTGGTTGGTACATTTATAACATTCTTTGGTGTCTGGGCAATAGGAAGCCAATGAAGTTCTTTCAAAATGTGTGTGACATGGTAAGGTTTCTTGGAGAGGGTGAGGATGCGAGCAGCAGTGCTTTGAATTTTCTGGAGACGATAAAGTTGATTAGCAGGAAGTTCAAAGTTGTTATCAAGACGAGAAGTAACAAATGAATGGATAATCAGTTTAGTAGCATCATGACTAAAGGTATTTGCGAATCCTACTTATATTAAGAGGATGAATGGTTGCAGACCGGTTGACGTTTGAGATGTGTCAAAGGCCAGGGTTTCTGCTCTTGGTCAAGCAGTCATCAAGATGTCCTCACAGTCACATGTGCGTTATACTCTTAAAAGTCATGAAAGTTGTGTCAAAGAACCGTTTTATAGAACACTGGGGTAACTTTGAAACTGGAACCACAAATCGCAATTATTTTAAACATATGTATCGTGTTATACAGACGATGGTCAGGCCTCGTTCAATATAGCAACTCCAAAATACCAAACGAAAATTACAACAATACGGAGTGCAAATCGCAAACGGATTTGGTCCTTTGATGTGGGTCTGTCATGGATGCTCCCACGACCCATTTACGACCTCAATCTCGTCCGTTATTCATACAAAAATTTCAGAAATAACCCTTAAAGTGGAGTTGATTCTTCAGTAAACACAGGTATTTTAGATTTGTGGAGAAGTTTATCGATAACATTAAATAGCTTCTTTGATCTCCAGCACTTTCATTTATTTGAGATGAGTAGTAGTCTGTTTATCAATTTTTTTTTTCACTAGAGTTCTATGGTTGTGATATTCCAGTCTGTAAATCTCAAGTTTTCCTTTGTTCCACCACTTACGTTCAAGCTGACGACGTTTCCTTCAGCATGACTGCACGAATATCATCATTAAACCGGAGAGGTTCAGTACTAAGTTTGACCGAACGTGTTTTCGCAGGAGCATGTTTTTGTTTTAAGAACACTTTCATTCATTTCAACGCAAAATATCACTATTAGTGAAATCAATGTTTCAAAGATTGATATTAATGTCAGTAATTGTTGGCATGAATTTATTCAATATAGTATCAAATGTTGCTTCAAAAAGATACAGGCACATTTGGAAAACAGTGCGCCCTCGAGATTTTTCCAAATTGAGATTTCACATGGTTATAAAGTTTTTATATACAAGCTCGCACATGTTAAGCCCAAACCCTTTATGGGTAATGTTACGACGTCTGGTAGACGCCAAAGTCAAAAATACCCTTTAAACACACAAAAATGATCCTTGTGTACAAATGACTGAATTTTATATAATAACTCTGATTTATAATAATTTTTATCGAAATGATTGTTTCAAGGATTTGGTATGTCCAAAACACAACTACAATGGCAATGACTAAACACTAAATTTCCTTAAGTTACAATCTTACATAAGTGTCCACCTTGACGTAGCGATTAATGTCCAGAATTTTAAAGGAGCGTTGCAGACCAACGATGACACGTCCCCACAGCGAAGACTCAAACATGACAAGTATTGAAACGGTATACAAACCACAGTATATACTTATTTGAATCTTCACAATAGGTTCCTCATTTCTTTGCCAGCAGTGAAGACGAGGGATTGTCCCTCGACGACACGATATTCCGCAGTACATAATTTAAGTCGTTTCAAACAATTTTGGATGTTTACATTCTGTAAACACAGTAAAAACAGGAAGCGTTCCGGGGGGGGGGTTGGGAAGGGGGGAGGGGGCAGTTGGCAGTTTGTGGCATTTCTGGGAACAAGGATGCTGACATTACTGCCAGCAGTACCAAACTTGAAACAGCTTGTGTCTCAGCTCACAGACAATTGCTATTGTATATTGCTTTAAGTCCGGTAATCCATCTTTCACTCCATGCAGATAACATCTTACACAAGCTTATGCCTAATCCCGGTCTGAATGCTTTTGAATTGTGTCCGCAAACATGCTGCTGTACACTGTAAATTCTGTCAGGGATGTGAACATGCTTTTCTGTTCCGAATGCCACAAACTGCCCTCCCCCTAAAACTCTTCCTGTTTTTACTGTTTGACAGAATGTAAACATCCAAATTGTTTTTCAAACTCGTGGAAGTGATTTGTCATAAGGGGTCCTTTTGTATGTCCCTGTTTAAAAAAATCGACAACTAATATTGGTCCTCATATGTTAAAGCTCCAAAAGGGTATTTAAAGTTCCATCGATTCGAAAAAAAAAAACTAGCTTCAAGCCTTGTCGATAGTCAATTCAGCAGCTCTTTACGTAGCTGACTTTCCAGATAATTATACCGTGTTACAGAAAGTAAATACCCCCACGGCGATGCCGATCAAATTCAATTCCTGGAGGGAAGATGTGTGTTGGCACCATTACAAAATGCAAGATGATAGCTTACATGTTTTAGACGTATCTCGGCTTTCACAGCATCAATTGATCGAATTTTCGTAATTTTACAGCAGCTTTCCTGAATAGGTGGAATTTAAAGGTCTCGGACTCCTTTAAAATGGCGCCGCCTGGTCGGAAAAGGAGTCCACTAAGGCAGAAAAAGAGCTTTGTGTGAAGCTGAAAGTGAAGAAGGAACTGCTCAAAATGAGGTGCAAGCTTTGGGAGCACAAATATGGTGAAACATATGGTGGAGGATCCTTATTATTGCAAAAAACACGCGAACAACTTGAACGACGTGTGCAAGAATGCTGGAAAAATGTTTCTTAATAACGTTGAGGGGGCGCTTGTCGACAATGAGTGGGTCCAAAGAGTTGTAGATATTTTTTAACAAATGGCGACAAACCAATTCAGAGTTAAAACAAAAACAGAAAAAAGTAAAGAATGTTAAAGGTTTTATGATTTTCTATCACCTTTTTACTTGTAAAATATAGGGGGGGATTTACTTTCTGTACACGGCTATACGAGCACGCGGTGATAAAGCATTTATGTCCCGAATTTTAAATCTGAGAACGCAGAGATATGTTAGCAAGGTTGAAAGGATTAAAACAAGATTTGTCCGCACACATCTTACTTTTTTCCTGGGTTTATAGCTTTCTATACATTCTAGAACAGTTCTCCTGGGCCATTTAAGATGGCGTAATGGATGAATGGCGGCTACATTAGGAATTTAGCTGATTAATTTCTTTCTTTCTCAGTTACCATTCGCGGGCACATACTTATTGCACCCTGTTGCCACGATTAAATCCCGCCAAATATCGGAATGCCGTAACTGCAGATTTTGCATTTAATATATGCATAGTATAAGCGATTGCTCAATAGTATGATGTCGTGAGTGTACTTTCTCATTGGACAATGTAGAACAGTGTTTAATGGTCATGTTAGTAATGCCTGTGTGTATGGGGGGGGGTAGGACATGCCTAATAAGGACATGCGAATTCAAAACGGCATCAACTTCCGGGTGTTAGTCTTTTTCAAAGACTAACGGTAGAGGGCGCTCTACACATAGCGACGTTACACACAAGCTTGGCTAAAGACTAGTCTGGTCACGCAATTTAATTCTAATGACCGTTATTGGAAATTACACTTTTTGTGGCAGTGAGGTTAATCCACTAACCCCAACGGATCTTGAAGTCAATCTTTATTCAACATTATCAATGATATTCCAGATTTATCGAACCTAAGGTTTTAAGAGGAGATTTTTTTAATATTTACTGAGACAGAGACTGGCATTGTAAATGCACGTAACAGTTCCTCCAAATTACCGTTTGGAAATCCCAATACCCAAATTTTATTAATTTAAAAAAAAAAAAAAACAAAAAAAAAAAAAAAAAAAACATATCCCCTATTTTTTTCTTGTCCCCCCCACCCCCAGCCCTTAAGAAAATGACGGATTTTTGGCAAAATCAGCATTTTGACCAAAATTGGTTAAAAATCTCCAAAATGTTGATATTTTTTCCCCCTCCAGATTTCACTTTTTCCCAAAAAAATTCACTTTGTCCCAATCCCCCCCCCCCAAAAAAAAAAAGAGGTCTGGCGCCGCCACTGGTTGTAATCCTTTGACACGATCTGCAGTGATTATATGCTAAAGAAATACTACTTCACTACTTAATTAAATACATTTACGAATATTTACTTCAGATTTCAATATTTTTGCATATACAATAAAATAACGGAGTTTCCGTAACCGGACCTTCTGACACACTTTTTTTTCTGACACACTTATGAATTCGGACCCTTCACGGAAGCAGCACATGTTTATTCCGTTAAGGTTTCGAATTCATAAGCGTGTCAGAAAAGTGTGTGAGATGGGTTCGGTTACGAAAACTCCCAGAAATAACTGAAGTTCCGTTTTTCCATACACGTGTAAAGCTCTGTTTAACTGGATAAGTATATAGCAAATAGCGTTCATTCCAAGGTCTCAAATGGATTTTAACGGAGAATTGTCATTAATGGTCGTGTTGTGCCATTGTGAGTGACTCTAAAGGTAATCGCTTTGTTGAAAGTTTGATTACTTATTCAACATGCTGAATAGCATTTCGGCTGACAATATCCCGTCTTGCAAAAACCAAATAATAATGCTAAAAATTCTGACATTTCTATCGCAAAAATGCTTTAGTATTAGTATTTTTTTTGTTAACATGCTGCTCCCTTCGACCCGGTGATTATATTCCATCGACCTGGTGATACTAGTATATCAACTTAACTTAGGGTGGTAATCCCCTTTTACATTTTTACATAAACCATTTTTTCTCCATTTTTTTTCTCTCGAGAGTTTTCAGTCCGTGCTCGTTATCAAAATATACCGAATAAAGTTGGCCGGTGTTAATAATTACAGTGTCCGTGTGACTGAGGTCCTACACCCCCGTCTATGTGTTTCCATTAAGTGCTGTACGCATCATTTGTTTCAGCACTGTACCCAAATGACCTTCGTCTCAAGGTCACGGTTGATTCCGTACATGTTGCTATGGTAGCTAGGGGGACACCTATCGTGGAGGATACTCAGTCACATGGACACTTGTAGTTATGACACCGTGTTAAAAAAACGCGAGTCGACATTATCAGCATGTCCTAGATTGCACATAAACACGGCATTATCACGTGCTTGTAAACAGGTTATTGAGTATCGCGATTGCAAGGTGCCATTTGAAGCTTACGTGTCTACTTATGTTCAAATAATGATTTTGGTCATACAGCACCTAATAGCGCCAAATTAACCCTTTCTTACAGGATATTTGTTTTCTGGGGACGCCTGTTATGACACCGCTCTTTTGTTTTCAAAATAATAGTATACAATGGACTGGCAGGCAATGTGTTCAACATCAAGTGGTATCGCAGGAATCGTTGAGATGGGTCAAACAACATCAATATGGAAGGAGGATTTTATTAACATCACAAAATAGCGCGGTGGTATTTTGTGTTCCTGTACAATATGTACAAATGCTAATTACGATACATACCATGAGATTTCTCTGTGGTATTTTGTTGTGCGTTAGGGTTATTAAGGGGTTATTTATTTATTTTGCTTTTTCGGACCTTCTTTTCATGCTTTTTTGGACCTTTCATGGTGTTCATCTCTATCCTGGAAAGAAGGTTATTCTCCTTAAACTACTCATTCCTCTTACCTTGAATATTCTTTCCTGAAGAGAGGGAAATTCACTCGGAAAGAATTGCTCATACATAGTGATCAATCTTGAAAGAGTGATGACGGTAGGTAATCGTTACCAAGTGAAATAAAATTACCGAGTGAAATCAAATTTCACTCCTTTGTCTCTTGTTTGTTTAGAGAGAAGATAATATATTTACAACAGATTGTAGTGTGTGTGTGTGTGTGTGTCCGTTTTACAAATTATTTGCTTGATGCCGATATCATGTGTAACCTTTAATGTTTCCCCTTCTGGACTTCCTATCTCGAAGCTAATATTGTTTTGTCCCTTGATGTCTTTCTGTGATTCCTCTGACATCTTTGGCGCCTTTGCTCTCTGGAATTCGGTGATGAAATAGCCGACCATGCCAATGCCTAATACGGACACGAGAATCACCAACTTGATCCATACGCAGAGGAAATTGCTGTATGCGAATGCGATTGTGTAGCCCACTGATTCCCATAGACGATAATTGGAAAATGCAGGTTCTTGGTTGAATGGGAATATAACCCCATAGTAGGCTAAATAAAGAGAAAAATAAAAAGAGTAAAATTAAAGGATTATTCGTTCCCGGTATATTCGTAAGAGGATTTACCTTTCAGATAACGTGTACAAACCAATTTTTGATATTGTAGGTAATTCTGCACATTTCAAAAGAAGTACGGCAATTATTTGTCTCCGTCGAGGGGGATTTGGCAAAACAGAGGAGCTGGAGGGTTTCAAAGATTTCTGCCCAAATAACTTGCGATTAAATGGCTCGGAAATAATACAGGGTGATGGACTTAGTGAGAGATCTTACGAGTGAAGCGCACTCAAAAGATGTTATCAAATTAGGGTATTTGAACACCCACACATGTCCAACTTCACTCTATGAATGAATTTGCTGTGAATAAGGGACTATACGATTTTTGTCTGGATAGGAACGCTTTTGTATACCCGGAATATAACTTATAGATACACAGTCAAAATCGAAGCTCAGACTGCGTGATTTTGCACCTGGACACGTGCTTCGTCTGGACCAATGGCGCCGTCACATTCAAGGTAAACATGAATGTTTAATCAAATTGAGCGGTGCGATATATGAATGTATAATTTTTTTTTTTTTTGTTTTCTTTTGTTTTATCAGTAGTAGGACATGAATGCTTGAATCTTATTAGTTAACAGGCTAATTAATATATTTCCGTATTGCGTGGTAGGAAATTGCTAACCACGTAATATATCCCGTATTACGTGATGATTACACCAAGTATTAGACCACTACTTTGCCTACATTAAAATCTATGTGTATAATGATCTTGTGAATCTGTGGAAGAGACTGCTCTGCCAGCCCCCTCTGAGAAGCACAATCCAATATGGCCATTTTTTGCAACACACTGCTGTGTGTGATTGTGCAATGCAAAACACATTGATACAGTAATTTATTCCTATGTTCTTCATGTATAAATACATTTTGCAATTCCCCCGTGTTTTAGAGAAATGGTGGCTACTGCCAGGAAGTCTTAAAAAGAGGTGATTTAAATGTTTCCCCAGTCTTCAGTGCAGTGGTCATACTCTGCAGAATTCAACTACCGCGCACCAGTGCCTCTGACATGACAACCTGGTCTAGAACTGCCTTGTTGGGTATTGGGAAGCTGGTCTACAATAACTTAGTTTATGTTGTTGTTGATTTGTACTTTGTAGGACTCCATAGATACCAGAGATAGGCCTAGACTGGGCCAGAGGCCTGAGGCTGTGGTCTAGGCCTACTGAACCTGTTTTTAATTTATTTGGAAAGCCAAAAGTGCTTGGCCATGACATGAGTGATCTAACTCTGGCTGTCCAAATCCAGATTTAGATCTGATCTACTTTAGGCGTATCACTTCAATATTCATGTCTACTAAATGATAAATTCGTTATCCCCTGTTTGTTCTATGCAATACGGAAAATACCTATGGTTGGGTGCCGTCTCACATTCGGCCGGCCTCATGTGATACGGCACCCAACCATAGGTATTTTTTCCGTATTGTGTGAACAAACAGGGGATAACTAATAATATTGAATGCGATTGAAATAAAATTGTTTAAATGCGCTTTGCCGAAGGCGTCGTTCTACAAAGTAGTAAAATATGGGTTATTGAGGCCACGAACATCGTGCATTATTGTTTCAGGTTCGCTATTCTTGCATTACTTCAATTATAGAACAACAAAGGTTACTCTATTTTTCAGAGAAGGCGTTAAGTGTTTTCAAATTTGCCACGCGCACCCGACCACACAAGACTGCAGAAGACTCTACAGGACAGCCCCAGACCTTGCCAAATCTACACATGATGGAACAAAAGTGTTCACGCTTTTTCGAATAATGGGCAATCGTTACCAGTATTGAGCAGTACGTTTTTTTCTAGTAAATAATGGGCTATATGAATGAGGCTTAAAGCCTGGGGAGCACGTGGCAAATTAAAAAAAACAACCTGCAACGATTATTTCTCGCAGCCTAAAAATGTCTTGGCGGTTTTTTCGGGAAGGTCGGCATGGACACATCAGCGGTTTGTAAGCGATAACCGATGGGTTGGCGCGCATCATGAGTGGTTGTGTGCAGTTTGAAAGTCGGCAATGAGTCTGCTCCAAGCGGGAGAGAAGATGCAAGCCAACTGGACATATTAAATCGGCGATAAAAATATAAATTGGGCAAATTTGAACGAACGAGACTGCAGTCGATTTTGAAGAAAATTGCGGTCTTGTGCAGTTGGGAAGAGGTTTAGTTGCGAGCTGTCTTCGTCGAGACGTCGATCGAATTGTTACCATCGATCCAAATTTTATATTGTCGCTGACACCGTCTAGCCACCGTCATATGGTGTTAAACGCGACAGGTCGCAGCGCAGTATTTGATTAGATTATCGCCTTTATGTATGCGCTTTATGTACGTTCTTTTATGGCGTGTTGCAAAGCCAACATAAAAATGCGGCACTCACCATTTAATTGCGTCTGCCATATAGCATCTGATAGACCCCAAAATGCCGCCAGGACAAAGTACACAGGTAACTGGTCTTCATGTGGTTCCCAAACTATCATTGCTATCACCAAGGCCACGTGAACGAGAGCGCCCAATGAAAACTGCGCTATTCTTCCCGTGTACTTTTCAACTCGTCCGGATAAGAACGACGTGATTGCGTCCGTGACACCATAACAAATCATAACGTAACCAACCCACTGGACACCAATTTTGCAGGTTACGTAAGACTGCGGAGGAGAGAAAAAGAGTAAATACCGCAACATAAAGCCTATAGGAGTATTTAAAAAATACGTGGTCCATCCAGTAACTAGGGCATTACGTAACCACTTCGATGGCGAATTGTTACATTTTCTTTAAAAAAAACCGAAATAACAAAAATATTGATTCGGTAGATTGAAAAATCAAACGATATGAAATACCTTTGTGAAATCGCCTTGAAGATATGCCTGTTCCAGGCCGCTGTACATTGTAATCGGGATTAAGAGAATTAATCGCTTGTCCATCATCAGACGCACGGTGGCGCTAATCAATTCCTTTGAGTTACTCGATTGGTTTTCCTCACTTGGTTGGACAGGGTTGAGAAAAAAGATGATAGTGAGAGTGGCTGCAACACCGCATGCAGAATACACGGCTTTAAGTGAAAAATAGAACATAAGAATGCGCATGGGTTTATGCTATAATTCGTGATAAATAAGGGGGAAATTGCTCCTAGATATATCAAGGAAAATCACACTACCTTAATTTTTTGCGGTGATCGCCAGATTTTCCTCTAGGGACGTTAGGGATATACAACATGAAAGAGAAAACTGAAATTCTCCAAATGCTAGTTTAAGGAGTGATCTGTTTGCATTCTTAGAAAACTATCCATAGAGAGATGCGATAGCTGGTGATTTTCCCGGTATGTTGCCAGAAAGATTGCAAATAGGTAATTTTACACTGTGATGTCATGAGTGTTCTTTTCTATTGGGATCTATTGGAATCACACCAACTAGGTGTAGCAGACGACGTCAGTACCAAGACAGTGTTGGCGTTGGCGTCCGAAATGTGGCACTTTGCCTAAATGAGGAGTCACGAAAAGTTGATAAGTTGTGTCTTTAAATGAAATTTAATGTTTGGACTAGTAACAAACCATTTGGGTGGTAGAGATGCAAATCTTCGATGTTCTGTAGCTCAAAAAATCAGCCTTCATCATATGACTTTTTCTTTTTTTTTGAAGAGGTATTGTTGAAGAGGTATCTTCCAAAAAAAAAACAGTCGCTTTATAGCCGAGATATTGATGAGAGCTAATTTTGTACACAAGTCTATGGGGAGTTATTTAGTGGTGTGATTCCTATTGAAGCCTATTTTAGATATGAGGTAACTAGTTGTGGAGTATAAAATAGATGTACACACAAGATAATTTTGGCCAGTAATTTTGATCTGCAGAATCGGTAGATCTTAGCAGTTCAATAGACAGTATTCAATATGACGTCAGTCACCAGACATGTTGGTGGACAAGATGCATACATTCCAGGACTACAATACATTAAGCTGTCAATCGATCCATGTTTAGCGATTGCACAGGGATCATTGACAGGTGAATGTATTGTAGTACTGGAATGCGTCTATCTTGTCCACCAACATGGCTGGCTATTGAATACGGTCTATAGCAGGATCGTTCCAGACTAATCCTTGTTAACTTTTACGGAATAACTCGATACTGCTATTGTGATCAGCATTCACAACAATGAATAGCTCCGCTCTAGAACGATCGTTACAACTTACGCTCCAGAAGCATAATCTCATAATACATGTCCCAGAGCAATTTCCACCTGCTGGATAACAATGCTTTGTTATTCAGTCAACTGTGACATTGGGTATATGATCAGGTATTATTGGAAAACGGACATTCTGATCTTTTCTTAGACATATATACAATGCTTGATTATGGAATCTGTAGTTTTCCTATAAATCGTTATTGGAAATCGGTTTCCTTTATTTCGACACACTCTGTATAAGCATGGTTGAACACAATTAAGATATAAGTTTAAACAAAATTAATTTTAAAAGTCAATTCTCTTTAGAAGTTTAGAGGTATTTTCTATTTGAACGAAAAAAACGTCTGGTAAGTATGGGATCATTGTTACATATAAACATATAATTATCATTACCTAGCTCATCGCAGTATGATGACATTTAATATTGTTGTTTACTTCTGCCTAGCAGTTACATTTTTCTTCAATTAAGGTAATACTTGACTGAGAATGTAATAGTGCCATCACTGGCCGAGCTTAATCCACGAGCAGAGAAACCTAAACTCGATTCGAGAATCGAGTTGGAATTGAGAAAAAAAAAACGCTTAAAACAAACGAAAGTCAAATCGAAAAAAGCCTCATCAAACTTCTGCAATTTTGAATATATTCTGCCTCGAAATTAACGACGTCTTGTATAATATTCTTATATACTTTACAATCAGTCACCTGTCTTGAATTAGTAGGGCCTACGTTTTCAACAGTGATTTATTTCATTACTCACTATCTTTGTTTTAAGTTATAACTACCACATACCAATGACAATGTTTGTTAAATGTTTTGCAGGCTTGGTGTCTTCACAAATACTAGAATTGCCGCTGCCGCTGTCTATGATGTAAGAAAACATAAACAATAGATGTTTAATACTTATGACTCGAACTAGCATACAACAGATTCAGTCAACAGCTTTCGTTTCTGAAGACTAAGTGTGCTGCTAGAAATTTGTTGAAGTTAATATTGTGATAGCGATTTATTCCGTAAATTTTGTGCATGATTGAATTTTACCCTTTGCCAGCTTATCTCTCGCTTGTCTGGTGGATAAGATACTCGTTCCGGTTAGATTCCCCAAATGAGATTTTTTAAATACGACTTACAAAGAAATTAATTCCTCGAAAAAAATCAAAATTCAAGGTGGGGCGTTTGGTAAAGATTTATTTGTTTTCGTCCTCATTTTGGCAAAAATAAGGCAATTTCCATACTTGAGTAGGGGAAAATCATCTAACTAGAATTTCTAAGTCTAACATTAGCTTTATTCCGCACCAGCCCAAGAGAGTTAACCGAATCTCAATCTTGCACTCTACAAATTTGCATAATGCTACTCTGTGATTGATAAGGAATAAATAACATGAAAGAAATCAACGCAACTGAAACTAACAATTACGCTAGTTTGCAAGGTATAGAAAATAAGACAAGTACAGCTTACATAGCCAAATCAATTTCTGTTCGTTGTTCCGAAGGGTCATTAGTCCGAAGGGTCGTTAGTCCGAATGTTCGTTAGTCAGAATTGAACATAAAGTTCCTTGGTCCAAAGGGTAATTAGTCCGAATTGAACAGCAAAGTTCGTTGGTCCAAAGGGTTATTAATCCAAATCGAGCATTCATTGGTTCATTGGTCCGAACCCTAATCCTAAACCCTAACCCCTCTAATCCTAACCGCGCGCGTCGTCGTAATATCTGCATAAAAGTGGTGGAGTCTATGGGTAGCCTCATGCGCGATTGACCAATGGGGAGGCCGACATACTCAACAAGCCAACCGCAAGCCAATCGGCATTCACTTCCGTATTGACGCACCTCACGCTAGGCGCAAGGTAAATAACTCTGAACATTTCTGGCAGAGAGTTTAGTACAATTGAATGCTGTGGAAATTGTTGTGCAGGGCCAATTCGTATGCACTTGCACCAATACAATAAGAGAACGACCTAATTGCTATTGTCCACATTTCTTGCACAGGTCTGCAATGTAAATCTGTACGATGGTCGCGTCAAAAGCATATGAGAATAGAACTTAGTAATGACAAGTGGTCTTTGCTGTCTTAAAACAGGTCGCCCAATACGTACACACTTTTTAATATAATGATCCACTTCACGATTTGATAAGCTATAGAAAGAGTAGAGCTTTCTAACTAAAACTTCAGAGATCACGCCTTTTTAAAACATGAATTTTATCAGATTTTATTTCTGAATATAACCACAAATTCTTTTTAAAATCCAATTAGAGACCATCTTAGATATATAGACGACCCTTTGCCATCATTACACTTGACTGAATAAATAACCCTTTTTTGGAACACAACATAAAACCAGTGCATTATACTTTTTAACTTGAAATGCCAAAAAAATCCAATTATTTCTGCGTACTGTGATCATTTAAGTCCCCGTATTGTTGCCATGGTAAAAAAAAAAGAATAATAAAAACGTATGCAGATGATTACTAAGCTGCACTGAAAAGTTATTCTAACCAATAACATCACATTCTTTCCGCATGACTGGTTATGAATGACAGCCACAGCTGTTAATCCAATGCAAATTGTCTGTTATTTTTAGAACAATTTAAGCAGTGGCGACACAATTTGCACAATTACCGGTAATTAACTTCTTACTTTTCATTTAATTTTTTACCTACCTGAATAGCAATACATCGACCCACAGGTGAAATTAAGATCAGTTGAGGTACTATTTTGAGAGAAAACCAGTGACGAGATTAAATTTCCAAGCACTTGCTCGTTTGAAAAAATAGAAAAAATATTCCAAAGAACCGGCTTATAACAACATCACGAGTTTCGCTGTGGATTACAGCATATCTCATACCTTGAAAGAAAAAAAAGAATTGTGATCTGTTAAAAATATAGTCCTCTACCTTACTACAAGCCTTAAAATGGGTTTACCGGACTGTACAGTGTCGCTATGAAATTTTTAGGGATGTTTGCGAAAAAGATAATTTAGGAGAGTCTAAGATTTTCCAAACTAACTTTGAATCTAGGTCCCAGCTTAGCTACCAATGAAAACAAGTTCAAATCGATATATTTAATATTTTACCCCTGTTAATTTATCCCCTTCCTTTCTCAAAATGCTCAAGACTGACAAAGTTGCCCTAACCATTGATTTGAATCGCAGGGTCTAATGTTGCCTAGAAAACCATCAAAACATTTTGTTAGATCTTGGAGCAAGGGTCACATGCAATGTGCCTAGTGGTTCTACGGGTGTTTCCATAAGGTGGACCCTTTTTCTGCACCATCGACAACTTCGTTCTGACACACATAAAAAAAAACTATACAAGGTACATTCCTTTTCTACAGGGTTGAGTCAAAAAAACTTGACCCGATTGTGTCAGCCAATTTGGAATTTTTAAAATAATATCTATCTTACATATGTGTATCTGCGGAAAAGCTTATTTTCATTATCTTTAATGTGCCTACCAAAAGATCATTCAATCGGTTAAGTATAGCCGCAGCTACAGTCTTTGGAATAAAAGAATCTGCAGTGAATAAATAGCCTGATTTCTTTGGACACGGATTTCCTTCGTGAACGCCGTTCATTTTCAATGTGGAATCGTGGACAGAGCATTAAAACCGACCCACTTATTCAAACCGACTGTAGCTCGGTCTATACCTATAACCGATGGGAATGATCTTTTTGCTGTAACATTAAAGATAAATGAACCAGCTTTAAGATGGCTACAAATATGTTAGATATATAATACTTAAAAATGGCGGACACATCAGGGTCAATTTGTTTTTTTTTGACTCACCCTGTTTTGGGCATTTATTCAACTCTAACGGTGTTCAGTACTGGGAAGTGTTTTGCCACAGGTCCTCAAATAAGAGCCTTCAAAGACCGGGAATGCCGCAGCTTTTCTGCATTATGGACATGGTCAGATGTACATAGGTTGACCTCTTGTAAAATACATTTGCCCCGAAAGACAAATGGCATTCATATCTTGTCTCATCCCCTTTACCCAGTTTAGATCGGCTGTTTCCAAGACTGAAAGCTCAGACTTCGATATGCTAGCGAAGCGCTACTGAAGGAGGGTGCTATTCATAAAAATTGCCTCATAAGAAGGATACATGAAGAAGACTCACAGCAGACTTTAGAGTGGGGAGTTCCGTAACCTGATCCATCTAAAACCCACACTTTTTGCGGGACATACATACTTGAATTCGTGAAAACCCTCACGGTGATAAAGGACATGTGTATTCCGTTAGGTTATCCCCTCTTCGTCCCTACTAATGTGAACGTTACCCCAAACTCCATATCTGCAAATTTTACAAAGTATATAATTGAAATATGTGTGGTATGTTGTGGACAGTAGTCGTAGTCATAGTAGGAGTAAAACCAAAGTTTGGAATCCGGGTTTGTCCCCGGCCACCGGGGGTGGCCGGATTACTCCAACATCGTAGCAATCGCCCTTAATCCCCTTACACTTCGCCCCGCGATTCAACGCATCCCCCATCATCAACACAACCACCTCCTACTCTCCTCCTCCACTTGCTTCCTCCATGTCCTCTTTGGTCGGACCCTCTTCCTCAAAACCACCCACCTCAACTCAAAAGCCCTTTTTAAAACATGCTCCTCATCCTTCCTCAGCACGTGCCCATACCATCTTACGTAATTCGCCTTAGCCAGTCGGTCAGCCGCCCTCTTCCAAAACCCAACATCTGCATCACATCCTCAGTCTTCTTCCTAGCCATCAATTTCACACCACCACATTGCTCGCACCATTGCTCTCTCTGCCCTTAAAATCCCCATCTCATTTACTCTCAGGCAACATGTCTCACTCCCATACAGCATCATGATCTCACACAACTCCTGTACACCATCCCTTTCATCTTTCAAGGAAAATCTTATCAAGTAACAACTCTCCACTTTCTCTAAAAAAACCTTCACCGACCCATACCTTACTCTGGCTGTCACAGCCGCTCACATCCACCAACCCGCCACTAATCCCTGTCACCAGGTATGTGAACTCCATTTACTGTTTCCACCTCGTCACACAACATTTCCACCTCCTTCCCCACTCCTCAACTCCCTTCTTGAATCTTCCACACACAAAGTCTCTTTGCCAAAATTGGGGTCACTCTCTTCCAGCGGTGTGCATCTCCATGAATCCATTTCACACATTCTCACAACCACACTTGAATTTGCCCCTCACCCTCTTTCCACATATTCCACAGGGGTCCACCTTAATCCACTAACCACCGACCCCTCCTCCCCACCTCCCTCTTTGTCTGCCCAAAGGTGACCTTCAGGCCCTTTTCTCTTCACATGCTCTTCCACTTCTCAAAACTTCCCCCTCAAACCCCTCCATTTGTTCAAACACATTAAAATAATCATCACGGCATAACAGCATCTCACTCAATCAAACATTCTTTTGTACTCTCCGCGTAACCACGTAACCACAATTGCAAATCACAAACGGCGAAAACACCCAGAAAACCTGAGGCACACCCACCTTCACCCAACTCCTCCGACAACTCAGACCCTACTCTAACCCCCCTCTTGTTTTTTTGCTTCTATACAGATATCACCGCTCTAACCACCACTTCTGGTAACCCCTCTCATCATTGCCCACTCCTTCACTTTCCTCGGTACTCTATCAAAGGCCTCTCCAGGTCCAACAAAGCACCACATATATAAAGCTTCTTCCCTTTTGCTCGATTTCTCTTGCATCATCCTCAAAATGAACAATGCATCATCTTTCCCTTCCCTGGCATTAAAAAACAAATGCCATTATCCCACTTCACTTCCTCCGAATTCTGTTCTCTAGTACCCTCTCAACAATGTTCATCGCATGATCCAACAACTTTCCACCCCTATACGCCACCACAGCTCATTGAATCCCCTTTTCCCTTAAAAAATGGAAACTAACCCACTCCACGCCCACTCCACCGGCATTCCTCCTTACTAAAACCCTCTGACACAACTCCATCATACACAATCACCTCTATCCTCTACCACTCGCAAAATCATATCAACACTCCTTTCCGAGGGTCCAGCCAGCATTCATGTTTTCATTTCCAATTGCATTTACCACTTCTTCCTGACTGACTCTATCAACTGGCCCTTCCACCACATCAGCTCCCACCATTTTTGAATCCACCATTCATTCTCTAATTCATTCATGATTCCTCCATATGCTCTTGCGACTCTTGCACTCTATCTTTTCTCAATGAAGTCAACTGTCCACACTTTTCATCTTCATACATCTTCCCCTGCAACATCTGTCCGCCGAGTTGCATGGCCGTCACTAACTTATACGCCTTGTGTGGGTTCTCCCTCAACTCAATAACCCCTTATCAGCTACTCTCATAGCCCTGCGCAACCACGGTCTGGCGTGTTGGTTCTGCAAATCTTTAGACCTACGTTAGTCGCTTCCGTACCATTTATCCTCATTTCCTTATACGCGGTCCTATTTCTCCCTATTAGCCTCCTTCACCTCATCGTTCCACCACCCCGTATCTGTCATGTCTCTCATCCCTTTCTTTTTCCACACACTTCATCACACGCGTGTAACACCCCTTCCTTAAAACACCCCCCCACAAATCGGAAATCCCCCACAAGCTCGCCCACACTCATCTCAAAATTCTTTTCTTGTCTTCAATTCTTTCAACTCAATAATTTCATCCGCACATGAATACCTTCCTCACCACTTTTTTTCACCTTCCACTTGTCCACATCGGCAACCACCAACCTATGGTGTAATTCCAGGGGAATTACTTAACATTCTTCAAAAACTTTCCTCTCCTTACCCACAAGCACAAAATCAATCTCCGACTCGTTTCCACCTGAAACTAAAGGTCACTTCCTTTGTTCCTCTTTCTTTTTAAACCACCGTATTCGCAATGCACACCTCCTTCTCATCACACAACTCTAACAGCATCCTTCTTCCAGGTTTCTCTCCCCAACCAGTACCTCCATGAACCCCACCCCCAACAACCCCTCGATCCCTTTTCCCACAAGTCCATTGAAATCACCAACACAAGAGAACTAAATTCACCCAAAATTTGCAAGATTATGCCCATTCCCCTGCCCATTCATCATAAAAAATTGCTCATTCTCTTCATGCTTTCTACCGCCCTGCGGAGCATAGCAGGCATATGAGCCTCACACCTCCTCCTCAAAAGCCATTACCCCCGTCATCACCCTACGCTCCTCCTTCGAACCTCCAATACCTTCTCACACAGTTCATCCTTAACAATACTCCCCTCCCCCAAATCCATCCTTATTCCTTGCCCACCACAACTTATATTTCTTCCCTCAACTGCCACCATCATAGCCCCCTCCCCTCCTCCACCTCACTTCTGTACACCACAACATCACCCTTCCTCTTCCTTAACTTTTCGCAAATCTCTACACCCTTCCCTCTCATGCTCCCTACATTCAGACTTCCAACCCTCACCCGAGAGCTCGTCAGGTTGTAAGCATTCTGATGCAAGCAACGCTGCGCGGCCCGGGGCGATTCCGTTCACCTTTCTTCTTATGGTAGGTAGGTGACACCACCCCAACTTCGGGTCTGGGTTGGTTGGTCCCTCTTGTATTGTCTTCCTGAGGATTTCTTGGAGACGGTTTTTAATCGGGCCCGGAATTTGCCCTCCTCTGACCCGAACCACCGTTATCGTTGGTTGGCCTAGCCCTTTGGGGATTCATCCCCCAAAGCAAGGGCAAGCAGTAAGTAGTGTGGATGACCGCCTTGAGCTCGCCAGAGCTGGCGCTCTTGACATGGTAGATTTTATTTTTTAGTTCTACCAGGGCGGTTATACAGCTCCCTATCACGGTTTTTCTTAACAAAAAAACCTGATGGGGGAGTCGGTAGTAGCGCGGACAACCCGGCCCTGGGACAGGGTTCAGTACTGGTTACCAGGATTTTGTAAGAAACTGTTAGGAGAGAAAGCGCTTGTTCTATAATAAATAAGCAATGATGTTGGTGATACTATAGTCTAGTGGGTAGAAGGGTTGTTCGTACACCCCCCTGAAAATAAAACTTCTAACAATTGAACTATGATCAGAAAAAAAAATGCATAGAAAAGACTAGCTAGTTAAAAAAATCAAAAAGTGTCCCACCGTATCATTTTATGCAAATTATGCAATAGTATCGCCATTACAGAAAAATTACAATTTTCGATATATCTCAGCCAATACTGTGATAAATGAACAAATGAGGTGTCCCGCCCGGCCGACCTATGTTTCCGAGGGGTTTAAAAGATCAAGTGGAAAACATGTTGAAACTTACCCCAGATGTCGGCATTTTTAATGATGACGCGTAATATGCAAATAGGGTCGCCATTAGCTAAAAATACAATTTCGATATATCTCAACCAATACTGTTGATAAATGAACAAATAATGTGACTGGACCTATGTTTTGAGGACCCAAGATCAAGATGGAACAATTTTGAAAATTACCAGATGTCCACATGCTGACATCAATCAAATTAGGGTCGCCCATTAGCCAAAAATCCATATTTGGGCAGATCGTGGCCAATTATTAACATACCTACCAATAAGATGACGAGACTATGTTTTGCGTTTTTTCAAGGATAATTGAAAAGGCACTCATAAGTATGTCTATTGTCCATTAAATGTTCACCTGCCAAGTACTAAGACTATGCAAATACGGGCCTTCAATATCGATAGTCTCTTTTTGTAGGTAATAACGAAAAACAATCATTGCCCCACTGGCCAAGTAAATTTTAGAATTTAACATTTAAATATTGTAAATTTCTCTTAAATTCAAGACATGGAATGATACAGGACTAATGCGAGACTAAGATACTGTGTTGTATCATCCGAAAAGCAAAAAAAAAACCCCGGTTTTTGGGAAAAGACAAACAAAACAGAAATCTACAGTCTTCCAATGACTCTCTGTCAAATGCCAGGTGTGATATCCATATTGTATCATGGTAGTTTAGACCCTCAGTATATTAAAGGAACTACAGGAGAAAAATGTACTTGGCCAAAGAAGTTCTAAATATCCAAAAAAAAGATGATCAACATTCGGACTTTCAAATCTGTACTCGTTAAATACTTTTAAAACAAGCATTAAGAATGTAGTAGTTTACACCCTCAGTAAATTTTAAAGGACCTGCAGGATAAAGTTTGGAGCAGCGTTCATATGGAGTGACATCTTCCGACATATATAAGTCCCCATATCGCCATGAATCAGTCTGTGATCAGTACCTAACATGTGATCCAAAAAAAATATGATCTTGAAGAGTTGCGATATCATCGTCTGCTGGGAGACGATTACACAACCGGAAGTAGCGACTTCACAGAGGCATCGCTCCCCCCCCTCGTAGATTGTCTTCCGGTGGACCCATCTTCCCACTAGATTTTTTTCTGCTGAACAAAGTAGAGATTAAAGGCGCTACCCACAAACCACTCTTGGAAGAGCAAGGGAGTCACGGGCCAAGAAAATGACTGTGTTCAACTTTATCGAGTGTCAGATGTCGCTCTCCTTTGTATATTCAGCGGCTTTTCCATGAGTCCGAGACCTTCTAGGCCTCTAAAACACAGGCGACGAAATGGAGCTGGCGTCTGAGAAACTTCATACCTGCTGACCATATTCGGGTTCCTCTGCATGGTAATAGCTTGTAAAGTGAGGATAAGCGCAAAGTTTAACCTATATGGGCCAAAGACCGTACAGTGCAGTGCCAGAGGGACAGAAAATTCAGCCTCCAAAGCAAGCATCTCACCATGATTCTGTTCAAGGTTGACCACTTGACAGTTATGATTTTTTTTGAGTTAAAAACAGCCCTGGCCAAGGCCATGGTCAAGAATCAACAATAGGCATCAACATAGACCTCAAATTATGACAGAAGACAACAGCATATTCCACTTGGAAAATGGATAACTTAAAAAATCTCTATAATGTCCATGCAGCAACATTGTCAACAGTGCTGCAGGCCGGGATCACGAGAAGGACGTGAAAAAGAGTCGAAATCCATAAGACCCTAATTCTGCCGGAGGGTAAGAAGTGGCAGTCATTTCGCTTGAAAATCAACACACCCAGAAATTCCCCCACAATTTCACTCCACGCACTTGGCTTAAAAATTTTCCTGATGGCCATCATTACACCATTTTTTGAGAATTACACGAGATGAAATTACTACATATGCAAGAATATTTTGTATGGCTTTTATCAGGTTATTGGCAGCAAGGCAAGATGTCGTGCTGGATTAGAGCCTACATCTCTGCAACTGGGACTCCCCCACCCAGAAAAATCATAACTCGAGGGTATATAGAATCATTGAGAAGACTGCAAAATATCGTGACGAAGAGGACCAACACCTTTGACACGGTTTCCAGGAGTGTTAAAGCTTATGCCATACTTTGGTTATTCCCAAAATGATATTTTTTGGTTGATCTACCTTTGTAAGAGGAGGATAGGGTTCTTTCTTGGGTCCTTCTGTAGGCGTTTCAGCAGGGTTCTCAGATCGATATTTTTACGTTTTCATATCACACACAAACATGCAGTTCCTGTAAATTTATGGGGTGTAAAACTACCTTGATACAATATAGATATCACACCTTGAATGTTGGAAGAGAGAGTCATGGAGACTGTAGAGTTAACTGTCCCTTTTTCACTGTTCTTTCCGGCATTGATAATCAACACAGTATCTTAGTCACACTTAGTATTGTTCATGCATAACTTGGAATTACAAGATTTCCACCCCCCCCCCCCCCCTTCTTTTTCTCCCCCCCCAACCCCCCCCCCCCCCCCCCCCCCCCACCCCCCACCCCCCCCCCCCCCAAAATGTTACTAGTATTACTTGATCGGATTGGTTTTTCACTCCAGCAAAAACAGGGTCCCATCACGCCAGAGTATTATGTATAGATGTGCACGTCTAATTACTTGGCCAACAAAGTTTCTTACAATACCCTAAAAAAGAGACTATCGACATTGAACGGCCCCTTTTGAATATCTTAGTATTTGCTGGTGAACATGTTAGTGACCAATATGAACATAAATTATGAGACCTTTTAAATATCCTCGACAACAAAGCATAGTCTTGTAATCTTATGTGGGCAGGTACGTGGAATATTGGCCAAGATACCCAAATATGGATGTTCTGCTAAGGTGACTCTAATGTCATATGGAAAGATCTGGTAATTTTCAAAATGGTTTCATCTTGATCTTTGACCCATCAAAAACATAGGTCCAGTCATATTATTTGTTCAGTTATCAAAAAAGTTTTGGGTGAAAAAATATAACGAAAATTGTATTTTAGCTAATGGCGACCATACTTTGAATATTACGTCATCATGGGGACATATAGTAATTTTCAAAATGGTCCATCTTGATCTTTGACCTCGAAACATAAGCCCAGTCCACCTCATTGTTCATTTATCAACAATATTGGCTGAGATATATCGAAATTGTCTTTTTCTGTAATGGGCGATAAAGATTTGCATAAATTGCATAAAATGATACGTGGGACACTTTTGATTTTTTAACATAGCTAATCGTTTTCTAACATTTTTTCGATATTAGTTGAATTGATTAGAAGTTATTTCAGGGGGGTCCAGAACATTCATTCTTACCCACTAGACTCTATGCTGGTAAAGATCTTTAGAGTATCAATATAAAATATTAATCACGAAATTTCGTCTATTAGGCTACCGTTTTGGTCAATACCACGTTTTAACGCATTTTCTGTGAATTTGGAGCCATTTTCGATGAAGAGCCTTCTTAATTAATTCTGAACACGATGTTTTATTTCTAGAGATCGCTTGGCTAATATTATCCAAAAACCCGACCATTGTAGTGGGTATTGTGGTAAATATTATGATTTGGCAAAACCTATCTTGAAAAAACATAGCCCTCTGGGGGCGAAAAACGACATTGGAATTTCAGGCAACGTGTGAAAGCGATTCCTCGTGATGTCCATGCAACACGTGAAAAAAAAAATCAGTTGCCAAAATTATCGACCAGTAGTGATAGAGTGACTTTTATTCTTCCTGACTATCGATTAGTAAATCACTTCTTTATTTAAGAAAACGGGCCGGCTGTCGCCTGGTATTTTGCAGAGGCCTTTTAATGCATACGTAACTACTTATTTACCGTTGGGAACTTCACTCAGTACATGATGTTAATGGCGTGTAATATACAATTTCCCATAGACAAACGATAGTTGTGAGGTAAGTACACTTCGACGACCATAAAACGGAGCGCTCCCAGAACCAAGTATAATAGAAGCAGGAATCAAAGTCCACCAAGATGGGTAAAAAATTCAGAGGACATAATAGGACCGGTATAACAGGGGACATAAGCAGCCACCAACGCCATTTGAGTCAAATGTATTTGATGACAAAGGATGGAATAAAAAGAGCGGAGAATATAAGAGTAGCGTAGATGGTGGCTAAGGGACGCTACCCCTAGACCGCATCCCGTTAATACTGCGTGGGGGGGGGGGTTTGTAAGATAGAAAGTCCTGCAGAAATTTAAAAAGACATTTACGTACATTTATATTATTCCACCGCAGCCGATATGTCATAAAGATTAAGATTTATCACAGGAAAAATTGTATTGTTTTGTTTTGTTTTTAATTCATGGGACCGAGACTTTTGTAAGATTTACACAAAGATAAGGAATACGTACAGCCTGTCTAAAATGGTACAATGCAAAAATATTTTCAACATGGAAAATTCCAAAAAACGTCGTGTTGGTGGTTATCATATTAAGAAAAAAGACCAGGCTATCAATTACTTTTGTTTCATCTCATTTGCTTGTGCGTCAAGAGATATCTCCCAAGTCTTACTGAGGAAACAACAAACATCAAGTTTGTGCCAATTTCCAGTTGAGTGAAAACGGTGAAGACATAGTTAAAATTAAGTTATTCAAATCTGACAGGGATTAATTCAAAAGAAATTTAAAAGATGCGAAAACAGTACGTAATGGTGCCAAATTATCTCAGTAAGTTCTGTATAAACATTCGACATACTGCTCTTTGTTAGAAGAGAATTCATGATCGTACAGCAACCTCCGTTTACTTTGGAGGGAGATTGTTTATGGTCTTGAAGGATCACGAAACGCAAAGTGCTACGACACTTCGTACTTTGATACTTGATGACTTCCAAACTCAAAGTTTTATAGACTTCAATAATTAGAATGCACAATTTGCAACTATGTTCTTGAGTTTTTAGTGTTTATTTTGGTTTAGTTAAGAGTTTAGTTTAGATTTATTTGCATCCAACAAGTAAATTACAATAAATATAGTAAGAGAAAATGAAGACAAAGAAATATATAATCACAAGCACACCATACAGAACATCAAAAGTTGAGATACCAGAATAGCCCATTAAGCTGGATACACGTGCAAGCTTATTTCCAAGGGGATCCGGACGACTAAAAATGACCCCTGGGGGGGGGGGGGCGGGGGGGGGAGGGCGAGGATTAAACAGGAAAGGGACAAGAACAAATAGGAACAATTAAAATTACAAGGACAGCAAAAACGGATTGAAACATTGGCATTAGCTTACGCGGTTATATAGCCCGGATGGTCAAGTTTCAAGGCAGTATGTGCAAGATGTTTTTTAACAGCAAGTTTGAATGCAACTTTATTGCTGATGCCTTGGATTTGTGGTAAAAAATTCCAATCACTAATAAGCGTATAAAAGAATGATTTAAAGCTATGCTTTACGCGAGGAACCATGAAATTGTACTGACTCAATCGGGTACGGTTAGAGTGAATATGTGAAAACTCTAGTGAAGTTTTGACGAAGAAGATAAGATGGACAATGTTATGTACAATATTATAAAAACGTGAGTTAAACCTCAGTTGCTGTGCACGATTTGAATGTTAGGAATTGACAGAGGTACGAACAGCTTGATCAATCTGTCTTGGGGATAATTGAAGAATTAAACCGATATGATCTTGTTTTGAGAGGAGGGAATCGCAACTTGTGTTTGATTTAGATCTAATGCAGAAAAACAAGAGGACGATCAATAGTCACAATGCACATTGCAGCAGGGTTGCGCCAAAGATTTCTGCGCAAGTCTGGTTGAGATATATTGTGGGAATGCCTATATTAAAAACTTAAGGCGGCAATACATTTTTTAAACTAAATCAACCATGGTAATCACATGAACTGGAAAACGTTAGGGTTCGAACGGTCATCAAGATAGTTGATAGAGTCTGTGGATTTTATGTTGGTCATTATAATTTCTAGTAAATGGTTACCTTTTTCAAACCTGGGGTGGAGCCAAAACACGATACATTGCGGTTTTTCCGACATGAAGTGATAGACTATGAGTTCAATTCAGTGCTGAGCTCACGCAGAAAGAACCTAGTCGGGGTGGTTTTGCTTTTTTATCTGATGATAAATGTCATCAGATAGGGAAACAAGCTTGGTAGTATGAGGAAAACCATCATCATATGGACAGCAAGGGCTAGGAGGACTCCGTGGGGTACACCACAGGACACTTTTTGGAACTTAGATGAAAAATACCATCGATCCACACAAAGCTGTTGTCTCATGTGACAGTAGGAATTGAACCAACCCGGGTTAATTCCATAAACTCAAGCTTAGAACATTAAAATATCTGATTACATTGCGAAGCTTTTGCACGTCGAATAACAGCATCAACATAATTACACTGGGAGATTTGTTCTGTTCTGTATCGTCGGGTTAGTAAATGAGGCAAGTCTCTGTAGAAAATCCAGCAAGAAAACCTGATGTGAATTGTAAATTAAATTCTGCTTGAAAAAGATCGGCTCAACTTGGATATTAAAACATTTCTCAAGATTTTAGAAAGGCAACTAAGAATGCTTACTGGCCGATAATTACCCATTTCAAGTCTGCTATTCTGTTTATAGAGAGGGATCACGTCGCAGTTGAGTTCATCTGGCACAGTTTGGAAAGTAATGGATAAATTTACTATGTATATCGTAATAAAAAACAGAAAGAACACAATTTGAGGTGCTCGTCTTTCAGAATTGGGGAACCAAAACTCATCCAGGCCGGGCCTTTAGCACATTCAGGTTTAGGAGTTCATTTAATAAAAAATCCTCACTAACTTGCTTCAGATCATTAGTTATGGGGTAACACATTTATTTGTCCCGGTAAAACTGTTTGAATGTACATGCGCTTGTACAATACGTCTTTAAAGCAGAAGGTAGTTTTCTCACCAAGGACGAAGCAATGGCAATGGATTGTAAAAAGGATTATATTAATTACGACCGACAAAGTATCGTAACACAAATCGCCAGCAATGTTTAAAAACAATCTGGCCTTATTTTAGACGTATCGAGCCAAGCGTTTTTTTAAGATGAGTCCAGAGTCGTTTGGGGTAACCATGCTATCCTCGAGTTTGGATTGAAAATAGGAGGCTTTTGCTTTCTTGACTCCCGTGGACTCGTTACGTTAATGCAGTAAAGTCGGGTATGTAAGTCGCGTTACCTTTTCAGAAGCAACTTCCGGATTTATCCCTCCTCTAATTTATCGAGGATATCATGGGTTATCCAAGGCTCTGTACGGTTTTAATACGTTCATCTCTTTCGGGGGCTACTTGATCCACCACACGACTTAAAGATAGATATAAAATTAGCCCCGGCCAGTATTAAAGGTTGCAAACAAGAGATTCAAATAAAAGGTTTCCCTTAAAATTGTGAAAATTCTGATTTTGGCCACTGATGTAAAGCTTGCTATCAAAAAATATCCATCTGAACGGATTAAGCGGATAAAGTGTTTTTTGGTACTAAAATTGTAAATTCTAATTGCGGCTAGGAGCAAATACGAAATTCAGCCTGTTTTAGATTGAAATAACAAGCATATACAAATCAATGTTTGTTTATTTTAAGAGTTCTGTAACAAATAAAAGGTAGGAGTCTATGAAGTGTCTATCTATATGAAAACGAATATCACGGAAACTATGATGACTTAAAATCTCTCGTGCACCTTTAACACATCTATGATTAAAAACTAAGCCAGTAACAGTTGGAGAGCAAGTTTCTACAAAAACGTTTAGGATATCGTTCAGTGATCCTTATATGAATAATGTTTTTAGAGTAGAGAATGAATTCACCTTGACAGTCCTTCTGGTGCAATATATATGAGATGGTAACTTAGCCCAAATGGAACCACACCTGCTTGATGCACTTTCTGAGAGTTGTTACAAAGTATGTGATCTATCAAGCTTGATGAGGTTACCCTAGTAGGTTGTGAGTTTATATTAGGTTCTTAAAGCCAGCAACAGAAGAAATCAAGGTAGGACTTATTCATAGATTTTTTGATAGAGGAGGGAGAGGATATATTAAAGTCACCCAATAATGTATGTTTCTTGTTCAGAGGAAAGATCTGTAAGAATTTCATCAAACTTGTCCAGAAAATCATTTGTCTAGGTGGGTCTGTAGATGGTACCTAATAAAATAGGTTTAGATTGGGAATAGAAGGTACCACCTATTCCTTCTAACCCCATCACGTTTAATGTCATCGCGTGGGTTAAGCGATGGTCACTTAAAGGTTACATGGCACAACGCCGCCCTCTACCCTACGGTTACGATCACTACGCAAATTTTGGAACCATCAATGGATATTCGTTGTCGGTTACTGAGGCGTCAATCCACGTACGAGTAATCTGAGCAATTAGTCTTAGTCAGGCAGTAGGATGAGCGATCTACCATTATGTGAAGAAGTGTACCCTTCCTTTGTAAGTGCGTTAAGATCAGGGGAAGATTGATTGGGAATTCAGCGGACCTGGGTTGAGATGAATATCGCCAGATTTGATTAGAGTCCTTTCATGATGAGGATTTTCAAACTTATTGAGTCGACTGAGAGGTGGTTTTATTTCATGATGGGGATTAGTCGGGAATAGCGCATTCCAAGTGAACGGAGTGACCTCGATACCATTGGTAGAATTGGTTGGTGCTAATGGGCTTAGCTGCATCAAAGTAGGATTAAAAATACAATAGATGCCAACAACGAGGCCAAAATACGCGACAGATGCAAGGACGGATGAATGCACATACTTGCTAGTATTGTGGGCAGCCATCCTTGCCCGACAATGAATAACGTTGTCTACTGTCTGTTCAATTAACTTAGATGTCTTGTTTTTATTAATTATTTCAAAAAATACGCACGTTCGAAATAAATCACAAAAAGAAAGTTGTTTGGTATCCATGGACCTAAGACGTTTTTACATGACATAGGGAATGGGACATTTTAAACCTTCAAATCTATTGAAATCTGGGTATTTTACCCTCGTTTTCAAAATGAGCGAATAAAGGTTTGGTACCATTAGTAATTACGTTTTGTGGAAGGTCCCATTTACTCCTCTTTGAAGGTAGTAAAAGTTGTCATCGGAGGATATTATTCACGATCAATATTGTCCTCTACTGGTATGAAATAAATAATACCAACTTTGCTCAACAGGATCAAATTCGAACCTTTGTTTGCAATATAAACGAGATGATATGCAAGTGTCACACGGCATTAACTTGAATGGACGACATACAGGAGAGCTGTATGATTCTTTTGTCTGTAACCAATTGAATAAAACAGACAGGGCCTCTATTAAAAGTATCGGTATTTCAACGCTGCATTTGTCAAACACCTGAAATCAAAGTAAGGTCCACGAACAATACTATTGTTCGTATAAACATGCTTTTGAAGCGCCCCTAATTCACGAATGGGTCTGTCATCAAAGTTTCAGAGTCAAAAGTCAATATTCACCTGGACCCAGTTTGTTGTCGTTTGTCAATGAAAATCAGTGTAAATTGAATAAAAATCCAAAGAAGAAATATGTTTTAAAGTTGCAACCCAATGATCTTGTTGGGTCCAATGATGAGTAACAACTTTTCTTTCGTGATTTTTTCGAAAGCGTATATTTTTTTGAAATAATTAATAAAAACCGGACATCTAAGTTAATTGAGCAGACAATAGTTCGGCGAGTCTGTATAATAGGCGTATAATCCCTTAAACAATTAACAGACAATAACCAGGTACTTAAAGCAGAAAGTGTAAAACCCTTTGCTGTCGTTAAACTACGCGTAGATGTAAAAGTCAAACTGCAGAATTTGTAACTTTGACGGTCTCAAGTCAGTAAGATTTCAGTAAGGTTGCAATTATGTTCCTTCTGGTTGCAATTATATTCCTTCTGGCATGATTTACAGATACCAATTTTGTAATAAATTTAAAGCTCCATTTCATTGAAATGTGCAATAGATATTTGTATTTGTTTATTATTTATGAAAAGAAAATATTTATCATTGAACTTATTATGTTGACTATTAAAGCTTGTGTCAAGGAAACTAGACTTTTTTTTAGTTTTAAACTGTGTTTTGTTTCTTTTGCCAAGTTGCAAACTTTTGTGAGCTTCAAGACAGCATGGCAGAGTACTCGAAACAACTCTGCCCATGCATAGAAGTGGCGCAAAATCGATTTTGGTGTTTCGCACTAAATTGATTATATCTCTGAATTGACAAAAGCAACTAAGATGAACCAAATACTATTGGAAAGCCCAGTCTTTGTTCTTTAATATGCCAAGTGTGATTGACTTCTTTCGAAATTTCATATTCATCCATTTTTTTTCTGATTGTACCACTTTTTTGAGACAGGCTGTAGCTGAAAAAAAAACCCAACCAACAAAAATCAAGAAAAAACATAAAATATGCATGTCTGTGATTACCATTAGGCCATAAAATAGGTTCTTTCTAGTAGCCCACTTGCTTTATGATTTTGGAGATATTTTAACCGCATTTCGTTTTGTTATTTGATGAATTCAGTAAATACTTTTTTTAATAAAAATGAGGCCTCAGAGATAGAAAATTTATAGTTTTTATAATAGAGGTGATCCCAAATCAGTATTTTTATTTTATAATTATACAAAGATGGTTTGCAACTGATTTAATGTAACCTGGGCTCTTTTTGCCACATCCCTCACCATTACAATCATCTTATAAATCAGGTAGCAAAACACATAACACATGGGTGCGGGTTTGCACCAATGTTCTTCACGCAAATCAGCTGGGAATGCAAGGCAACAAAAGCATAGAAAGAGCTGCCGGCCACCAGATTTGGAAATCTCATAAAACGGAAACGCAGAAAAAAAAATCAGAATCAACTGTAGTTACAGAAATAAGCTTTTTACGACGATACCTACCGCAAGACATACAGCCTGTCTAAAAAAATGGTACAATCAAAAACCAATTTTTTTTCAATATTTTAATATTGAAAAAAGATTAAATCTCAACATAAGTCAGTCGTGTTGTGCATCACATTAAAGAGAAAAGACCAGGCTTTCCATTGTTTTTGGTTTCATCTCATTTGCTTGTTTCAATCCAAGAGATAACTCCAGTTTACTGCGGAACACAAAAATCGAGTTAAGACTGGTTCCATTTCTCAAAAAAGTGCTTCCTACAACATGACGAAGGCATTTTTTGAGTAAAAGCAATTGGATTAGTGTTTTTGGATGAAAAGTTTATGCTTATTCCAAATTGTTTTGGTCCCCAAGCTGAATTTTGAGAGGAAATGTGCCTAATTGGCATAAATTCAAAATGGCCGCCATTTTAACGTTTTTGTACATAACTCAAGATTTAAGGCTTGTAATGACTTCATTCTTGTGTCTATACAAATGTCTTCAGGGTCAAAGAATACAATTAGATCATTAGTTTATAGCATTAGGTCAACTTAACAGTTAATTTGCATAAAAATTCAAAATGGGCTGCCATTGTGACATTTTTGTACATAACTCAAGATTTAAGGCTTGTACTTCATTCTTGTGTCTATACATATGCTTTCAGGGTCAAGGAATTAAATTAGATCATTAGTTATGGTCATGCGCCATGAGTTGAGTATACAAAATGAGTGTGGCGTTACATTTTCACAAATATTTTTTTAATTTTTTTATTGTAACATATATTTTATTTTAAAGGGAATTTATCTAGCTTTAAAATGGTAGCAGATTCAATTTTGTGCTCTTTTTACTTTTTGAGTTGTCGTAATTTGAGTCAGTCGGGGTCAGAGAGGGTGGTGCCTACGGATGAGGTGCCTACGGATGAGGCATGTGTTAAAGTATAGGGATTTTTGATATTCCTGGCTTTTGCATTTATTTTGTTTTATATCTTTGTAACCCTGCATTTATTAAGATAAATAACATCTCATTTTGTTTGTTATTTATGTGGCATTCATTTTGACTCATACATCGGTTTAAGCTATGATGATAATTGAAGGTAACAAATTAGACTGACACAAAATGTTGTACTTTTTACATCAAAATTTCACTTTTCCACCCTATATGACACTTATGGCACCCTGTATATGCACATACAAGTTGCATATTGGTC
>JAMKCH010010458.1:0-27905 GCA_023653785.1 Ophioderma brevispina | reverse complement strand
TATTAGTTTGTAAAAAAATCCACAACGAGAAAATCGATTCTCGTCATTTTTCACGCCAAACGATAAAATACATAAGAATTAAGAAATGCACAACCAGAAAAGAAATTCTCATTTTTTTCTAATCCTTTTCTAGTTGTGGATTTTTTTTAATTCGTATGTATTTTATTGTTGGGTGAGAAAAATGACGAGAATCAGTTTTCTCATTGTGGACTTTTTTAGTCTAATGTATTTTATTGTTTGGCGAGAAAAATGACGATAGTGGAGGGGCCTATGTAAAATTTGGTGAAGTTCATGTTAATTGTTGGCAACCACTATAAACGTATACTACTGGGTCTGACTATTCAGAAAATCGATGTTGCCATTTTTTCAAAGGTCACAGGTCAAAATGGTCATACATCGTCCAAAGTATATCGACCTTGGTACCACAATGTGGCAAACTTCACAAGGAATATTGTATATGATATTTATTTTGTTATTTGACTTTTCGTTTTCTCGTAATATGCAAATAACCTAATTAGAGACAATAATATGCATAAAATTGCCTTTATGCAGGCCCAGTCCTGTCCAAAGCAAGAGTTAGGCCTCAAGTTCTTGCACAATGTAGTCATCTGTAAACACTCTACACTGCTTAAATGTAGAATGAACCCTACACAATCCCCATTATTTCCTGCTATTAGGCTAATACCCATGGGTAAGTAAAGTAAAGCAAGTTGTTTTTGTAAAAATGTGCAAGAGAAAATGATCGATGTAGTCTACACCAAATCCATGTAACAAATTGTCGTTACCGTGAAATAACCACGATTTTCACTTCAGAGGCAAAATATGTATACTATTATCTTAGTCTCAGTCACATGTATGATGTTTTCATTATTCGATCCCATCCAGAGACCCTGGATAGTCTCGTCTAAACCAAGATCAAGTTAATCACCCTGTACCCGGGGGGGGGGGGGGGGGGGCTCAGGTTGGTTTGGGTAGGGACGTGCCTCCAGAAGGAGTACCCATAGCTACACCATTTTTTTGGCCAAAAGAGGGACCCATAGCTTTACCAGAGATGCAAATGTTGGGCCAAATTTAATGCAAATTTATTTGCCCTTTTTTCCTCAAATATGGACAATTTTACTTCAGATTAGAAAAATTGGGTTTCCGATTGAGAAAATATTGAAAAACGATCCATTCTCATATACCAAAATTGGCATGAAGAAAGGGGTCATTGATATACCAGAAAGCTAAGAATGAGACTGATGTCTGTGGCAAGTCCCCGTATGGTCATTTATGTTGAGAATCTCCCTGCATATACTCAACCCCATGCATCACAGCTGCTATTAATGACCATTTGTTGGTTAACCAAATTATGTTACACAGTTTGTAAAAAAAGTGCAAGACAAAATTGTGATTCTCTTCATTTGTATGATGCTGTATCTTTTTCAACCATAGACCCCAAGATCAAGTTAGAGTCATTCCCTATATAGCTGCTATTAATGCCCATGGTTAAGTAACTGAATTGTGTTACACAGTTAGTAAAAATGGGCCAGAACATGGAAACATTGTCTCCTGTCACTTAGTCCATAGATTGATAGATGTTATATTCTTGTTCAACCAATACGTTCACAAACCCCCTAAACAAGGAGTTTAAAAAAGTACCGTAAACAAGTACAAGTAATTTGATTGGTCTAAACATGCTAAAAGGCACCCCTAGTATGGAAATTAATAAGTATTGGCAATATTTGACCCCTAAGCAAGTAGAAATTTGTGTCTTTGTAGGCTATACTGAATAGCTCATTTACACAAAATGAGCCGAATACGATAAAAACTCGAAATTTCCAAATCGTACACTAATGTAAGTTCAAGTCCGGTTCAAGTGTGAAAAATACACCCTTTTTTTCAAGATTTCAGTGGTTTTGCTACAAAATTTACGTATGTATCGTGCACAATCTTGAAAATATACCCTTTTTACGTGTTTCTTTGGTCGCACATGATATCCCCTTATCAATGAACAGCGACCATCTCCCGGGCCCTGGATGGAAAGAATAATTGAAAAATCACACTGTGGCTGAGACTGAAAAGATAACTAGTAACACTAACTTTTGTCTCTGTAGTGCGAATCGTGGTTGTTTCACGGTTATAACAACAATTCATTCCATAGATTTGGTTTAACCCTCGTCTTAGCAGGGGTGGTTAGCACCCCCCCCCCCCAGTGAACTTTGCTCCGGTGCGCTAAAATGCCAAAAGCTTTGTAAAAAGCTTATGGGTAATCGTTCTCTCATCCTTTCTGGTCATTTTAGCGAAAAAAATGTGAAGGTCGGTAGCACCTTCACCGGGGTTAGGGTATGCCTACAAAGTCGAAGGGTATGGGGGTTGCCACCTACAGATATTTTATGGTACAATTTTGAAAATATTGTGCACAGTATGGCTCTAAAACTCTACATTTATGTAAAACTAGTCAATTGCCATCAATTAGAGCTGAAAACCGCATGAAAATCCGGTATTCCTACGATTTTTAGCGCAAAATTGGATTTTCGCCAATTTTCTGTGGAAAATGCCAATTTTGTCGGCACAATGACTTTATGACGTCATTGTGACGCCATACTAGGTATGTTGGTACTTATTTTGGTATCAGTGGAAAGAGGAGGACCATAACTATCCACTGGTATCAAAATCATAAGCATCGGGTGCTTTATAATTAATTCTCGTTGGGGTAAATCCCCTTGGTAAACCACGTTACAGAAAAAGGCTTGGTAAGACGAGGGATATAGACTACTCAACCATTTTCTCATGTACATTTTCATGAAACAACTTGGTTTTCTTAGCCATGGGCATTGATAGCAAGGTATAATGGGGTTGTGTAGGGTTCACTATACATTGTGCAAAAACATGAGGCCTAACTCTTGCTTTGGGCAGGACTCACCCAACTGGGGTCTGAATAAGGCAAATATGTGCATATTATTGTCTCTAATTAGCTTATTTGCATATAAAAAGAAAACAAAAGCTCAAGTAACAAAATAAATATCATATGCAATATTCCTTGTGAAATTTGCCACATTTTGATACCAAGGTTGATATACTTTCGACGATGTATGACCATTTTGACCTTTGACCTCGTGTCAGGGTCACTAAAGTAGCGGAAAAATGCAACATCGTTTTTCTGAATAGTCAGACCCATTAGAATACAATTATAATGGTTGCCAACAATTAACATGAACTTCATAAAATCACTCTCTGGAGAACATAGGCCCCTCCACTAGAGAATCAGTTTTGTCGTTGTGTTTTTTTTTTTTTTTTTTTAGTCTAATGTATTTTATTGTTTGGCGAGAAAAATGACGAGAATCAATTTTCTCGCTCCGCCAAACAATAAAATACATTAGACTAAAAAAAATCCATAACGAGAAAACAGATTATCGTCATTTTTTCTCCCCAAACAATAAAATACATAAGAATTAAAAAGATCCACGAGAAAAGAAGTACATATGGATTAACAAAAATCCACAACGAGAAAACCGATTCTCGTCATTTTTCTCGCCCAACAATAAAATACATACGAATTAAAAAACAATTCACAACGAGAAAAGTGATCTCGTCCTTTTTCTCGCAAAATAATAAAATACATAATGAAAAAATACACACGAAAAAAAGGACGAGAATCAATTTTCTCGTAGTGTACTTTCTAATTCTTTTGTATTTTATTGTTTGGCGAGAAAAAAGACGAGAATCACTTTTCTCATTGTGCATTTTTAAAAGAGAATCTTTACATTAGATTATATATTAGTGTTTTTACATTTCTGCTCTATCCATATCGTAGTACTCATATAAAACAAGTACAAATTAAATCCAGATCACAAACAAATTATCGAATACAAACAAATTAGATCCATAACACACAAAAAGTTAATACAAATTAACACAAACAATTAATACAAATGAATACACACACATACAAATTAATCAAAAGACAAAAACAGTATTAAATAATTACCCAACACCTGAAATGTATAATGTTACCACTAATAGGTGTGGAAGTAAATGAGTTAAACAAAATTTCCTAAATGGGATTATCGAGTCAGACTCGCTCATACTAGCTGGCAACTTATTCCAGATGCGTGGAGTCAAATAGGAGGAAGTCCTGCATTCTGCAGACTCGTGAGTTGTGATGATACTCTATGTCGGATGCCGACGTAATTCAGCCTGCTAGGACGGCGTATTGAAATGCAATTGGACAGATAGTGTACTCTGACTTAGGCATGTAAAGACTGATGTTATGCGTTTATCAAAATGGCCAATAGAGAATCAATGCAATTGTGCATCATTTGCACATGCAATTCCAAGCCACAAAAATCTAATAATGCAGCCCAGGAGTAAAACAAAAAGCGAGAAATCGGAAAGGGCCCACCGTGGAATCTTGTGGAAGGCCAAATTTCAGCTCATCATGATCTGAGGAAGTACTATTGATGCACAACCTGCAACAACGGCAACAGCACCTTTGGCTTGATATATATTTCGCTATGTCTCAATTGACCATAATTAACGCTATTTCTGTACTGTGCTTCTGTTCCGGGTTTTTCGTATGTTTTCTCCCTCACATGCAAGCATATCACCAAAAACATCTGATTACAATTGTTAAGTTAAATCGCTCCAGCCGTTTGGATAGCAGAAGCAAAAATGTGTACTAAATTGGCCCATAGGGCAAGGTATGTTAAAGCAATATTAGCACATTTTTTTTTAGAGCGCCCCGAATTTTACAAAATAAAATTGAGATTTTTACACGGTTGCATTGGTAACTGGCCAGTAAACTATACCTGTGAATGGTTAAGCTCGAAAATGTCTGTGTGTCACAAACGAAGGAATTTTGTAATTAGAGTAATAATTCAACGGCTGCTGGAAACGGCCTTCCAATGTGAAATAGCCGGGAAATAGCGCCATGTAAGTGTCTACGCTCATCCATTAGTTGTTTTAGAGGTTATCTTCTTAAGGTGGCACTATTATGGACGGACATAAACGTAGCATTTCCAGCTCTGCCGTTAAGTCCAATCTGGGATCCCAATTCTAATTACAAAATCGCTTATTTTTATGATAAATACGCATTTCTTAGCGGAAAGAGTTCCATATGTACCCCCCTCATATATATTTACATGATACAAAATTATTTTAATATTGGCCTTGTTTCATCAAAAACGGAATAAACAGCTAAAATAATTAAATTTTATGTTGCATGTAAATATATGAGGGGGGTACATATGGAACTCTTGCCTTCTTAGCATTCTCGTTCGCAGGTATAGTTTCCAAGACAATTACCAACGTAACTGTGCCAAAATATCAACTTTTGAAAATTGGGGGCGCTCTTTAAAAATGTGCCATTATTTTTTTTAATTAATGTGGTCTACCACTTTTGGAGACGTTTTGTTCATAGCATAAAACTAAACATTTCCTTAAACTTTACTGGTGTAATCAGAAAATGTGGACTTTCTTCTGACACCAAAATGTCGATTTTGATGGGTTTATTTTGATCTCTCCCATTCAGATAAACGCACACTGTAGCTACCTATTAATTTATGATTATATTATAATACTATATTATATATTATTATTCTTGGGACGAAAAACAACTTAACGAGATCTGAAATATAATGAAAAATGTTTCAAACTAACGGGTAAAACATATAATATAATGTTTTATGAAGTTCATCGAAAGAAAACCAAAATTTACCGCATCTAAAGTTGCAGCGATTTGTTGGGTATTTTTACTAGGTCATTGTCACGTTAATTTCTTCGCGGGGGCTTTGCGCCATGTGTAGTTTTTGGCATCTGGCAATCAGGGAATCGGCTGGTAGGGTCATAGAGTTTTCCCCTGGGTGCATGTCACAAAGCTATCTGTTGTGGTTGCGTGTGGATGTTGAGGTCGTTGTTCAAAATCACGCCCGCCCCTCCCAAGTGCGGTTATTGGGCAGGTTTCATATTAAATTATTCCTTCGCTGTGGTATATATGTAAAATGAAGTTTGCAGGACAGATGCTGTTAGAATGTAGTATATGTTTAATATTTCATGCTAATTTGACAGGAAAGGCTGACAAGAAGGGATAACTTCACTCGGCCATCGGTGATAAATATATTGTATTAATTAATATAATATATAAGGATTTGTTAATAGTGGTTTGAAGTTTAACATGCATTGCAGGCATATAACTTATATTAGTGCATATTACATATTTAAAACATTCAAGAAGTCCTGGAAAATGCAGATGAGATTCTGACTGGATCCCATCTGCAGGTTCTGGTGCTAGGTTTAACCAAACTTTATGAGGCTGGACAGATAAGGGAGAGGTATACTCTCGCGGCCTTATCTGTAGGGCTAAGTCATAAGATGGATCTTAGTTGATTGGGGTTTCCATCCGTTAGGCTAAGTGATTAGTTCCTGGTGCTGGGTTTAACAACTTTATGATGCCCGGGACAGAATAAGGGGGAGGTATACTCTCGGCCTTATCTGTAAAGGGCTAAGTCATAAGATGGATCTTGTGTTGAATTGGAGTTTCCCCTCATTTAGGCTAATTGATTAGTTTCCTGGTTCGGTTTTAACAAACTTTATGATGCCCGGGACAGATAAGGGGGAGGTATGCTCTCGGCTTATCCTGTAGGGCTAAAGTCAAATATGGTTCTTATTTATTTGTGCTTGACGCCTGTTTTCCAGGATTTCCTCCTAATTGTGAGTTGGGTGCGATGTTGATTCCAGGATTGCATATCTGCTAGCTCACATTTAATGCCACTACCACAAACTTTATTAACAAGCCCTTTTGCTTTGTATGGAACGGTAAAAGGCCCCCCAAAAAGTAACGCATCATTCTAATACCCCCATAAGTTACGAACCATTGGTCTATGTAAGAATATTAAAATGATATCGATAGTCTGGGTTTTTTTTTTTTTTGGCAAATTTTGACACCTTTCTTGCTCCATTGTGATAAATATTGCCAACACAATGTCCGTTTTACGAAAATGTGTCACATTTTCAAAGTTGCACCTGTAGACATTATTAAAAGGTTACAATACACAACCATGCATTTAGTGAACACACACTTCACGGGAATAATTTTGCGCCTTCACTGAATGGCAATCAAGAGGCTGCATCCCTTTATTGAACTTTTAAAAAGGTAGAGATTTTTCTTATAATCGTATTGTGGTTTTGGCAATATTGATCGCATGGAGCAAGCAGGTATCAAAATTTACGGAAGAAAACGACTATTGATATAATTTTGTTTCCGTGGCAAAGACCAATGGTTTTTAACTTATGTGGATATTTAGACATGCTGCGTTACTTTTTGGGGGTGTTTATATTGATGGAATAAGCCCGAACCTCATATCCTTCGCATACATATGCTGAAATTTCAAATTGGTTGTTTTGTCATGTGTGCGGATAACATTGCATTGTAAATCATATTTGATCTATATCATGTCGTTGTCTGGACATAACAGAGGTGTATGAAAGCGGTGCACTTAAACAGTCGAAATACAGTTGTCCCTGTGACTGAGTGTTCTACCTAGAGTGTTCTCGACTGTTTTATTAGCACACCATCATTTGTTTCAGCGCATACGCTATAGCCTCGTCTACAAGGGCCACATTAATTCCGTTTATGTTGAGATGGTAGCCTAGGACACCTTTTCGGGGGGTCTCAGTTTCATTACACCGGTAGAGTTTCCAAAACAGAATGTCCCGACATGTGTTACATAATTTTCAGGGAAGTTTACAGTATTTTTTTCACACAATATAAAGATTATGATCTTTTGCTCTCCCATGATCCAAAGGCCATCAGGTTCAAAGAGCTTCGGGTTCCTTTACTTCATTCCCAAGAAATGTAAAGAACAGGAGATATATCGGCTGTAAATACTTGAATAAGCTATTGATCCCCATTCACAGCCTTTTAACCAAAGTACTTGAAGGTTGCTTTGAAGGCCAACTCTTCAAGCACGTTGGTAAAAGGCTGTGAAGAGTGCCTTTGAAAGCATGTGTGCGACGCTTTTCAAATTTTTTTTGTTTTTTTTTTTTTTTTTTTTTTTTTTTTTTGATTGAGTTACACTGCTTGACTGTGAATATTCAACCATCAATCTAAAGAATTTGTGGAAATCAATATTTATGTACCTGCTTCAAATAGCATGTATAATACAGGAAGGAAAAAATAAAGAATCTATAACGTTTCTTCCGAATCGACCCTATTTGTTTTGAGTGAGACATTTTATAATATATTTTTAGAAGAATTTTTGCAATCATAAAATAATCAATGATTGTCATGTTATTATCTTTCTTTTTGCACGTTCCTGTCATTTCCCTGTAAATCTAAACCTATTCTGATAAATGAACATTGCTCGCAATCATAATTCATAGATGCCAGGAGTAGCAGAAAGCAGAAATCCGCCTGACATACGTCATTTGTACGTAAGCCGAATAGATCAGCCTAGATCATGGTATGTTAGGTAAATGGACCTTTTCCCCTAAAATTCGGTCAACCGTTATATTTTGATCTGCTCCCATCAGTGGTTTTACCTATTGTTTAGTGGGTTAGCCGCATTGAAATCTTCACTGTGAATAGGCGGTAACACACATATCTTTTTTGAAGTGAGGACCGATACACCTCCTTTTCCTACACCTTCCCTGTTCCATTCAGAACAAAGATCATGATATAGATCAATACGATACAATACAATGTTATATTATGGTTTTTCCAAAAGAGGTTCGACTAGATAGGAGGGCAAAACGTTACGTCATCTTTAGAAATTCAGAGTACCAACAATAGAAAGCAATGGCTGCCTCCGCTTCTTCCACATACTGTGGGTGCCGCTTTGCATATACACTAATCGGTAGTGATACAAATTGATGTATGTGTTAGAGGTGGCCAGGTGTAATAATAGTGCACCTGGATCATTGTGCTCAGATACTCTTTTTTCTCATAATGCAATGTAGTCCGGGCTAAAAATGAGCTAGGTATTACCTGGAAGGAAAGTTTATCTCATGTGGTTTTTCTAGATCAGAATTTTATGAGGAATAAGAATATGTTAGGTAAAAAGGCTGAATCCTGAACGCATCCTCAATATAGGGGGGTTATTTCTGGGGGGTCAAAAAAATTAAGAAAATCATATATTATGGTACATATGAAGACAAATAAGATCTCCGGACCGTGTAATGACCTTAGAATTAAGCTTATTCGGGTATATAAGTATAATGTACTTGATGTAGTATGATACGCAAAGGTACATAGTTGTAGGGGGTCACTAAATGCCCCCCTTATTAAGAAATACAGTGAAAATTTGACTTAAAATATCAAAAAATACCACAATTTTAAAAGTAGTAATTTGTTTCAATCCAGAACAGTATTTCATGGATGTAGAAGGCTGGTGGGAGGTCTGGTGAGGTGGCAAAATGCAGTATTTTGGGGTGCAAAACCATGATGGTGGGGGTGCACTTCAATATGCGACGTATATTATGTGCCTATACCAATGGTACGAAAATAGCTTTCAGTGTGGAAGGAAGGTTTATCGCAATGTGGTTTTTTTCTAGATCCTAATTTTTATGAGGAATAATTTGTTTTTTCGTAAAAAGCCCGATTTCCTGAACGCACCCCCAAAGTGGGGTTTATTTCCGGGGGGAATGTATGGTACTATGAGACAATAAATTTACTGACCGTTTAGTGACCACATAATTCCGGGTATTTTTAAGCATAATGTTCTTGATGTAGTAATTATACAGGGGCAAGTAAAGTTGTAGGGGTCCTAAATCTCCCCCCCCCCCCAATATTAAGAAATACTCTGAAAATCCTGAAAATAAAAACCTACCCCCAGTTAGGAGTAGCAATTGTTCAATCCTGAACAGTAGTTTTCATATGATAGTATAGTTCATCTGTGAGGTCTGTTGAGATGGCAAGAGGGTAAAATACATTATTTTGGGGTGGCAACCCGTGAAGGGGGCACTTGAATATAATTTGTCTTTTATGTGGCCTACCAGTGTACGGAAAATAGCTTTCAGTGTGGTGGGGATTTTTTCCTAGATAAAAGTTGTCATTGAAGTTTTATGTTGATATGTTAGAGAAAAGGGGTCATTGGTTGTAGATTTGTATTTCTACAGTTGAAATCTCCGCGACGAAGGAGCTCCGCTGAACTACTGTAAGGATTTTGAAGTCTGCCTCAGCTGGTGGTGGCTTATATATGTTTGGTGAAGTGGGTTCCCATTGTTCAAATTTTACTCAATCCACTTGATCGGCGAATTCATTGAATATTGCAGGGTTGAGTCTCACTTGTAAGCCGTACTCATAGTCCGGCTACGCGGTAAAGAATAGGGGCACTAATTCAGCTGACTCTTCACGCAAAATTAATTTCCTCACGCTTTATTCCGTTTGTCGTCTATGGAGCCCGGATTGGTGGCGCCCGGCGGACTATAATTACTTTCACACTGTTGGGGTACAGACTTTCGACACCACCATTCAAGAAAAACAGACCTGTCCAATATATTTTATTCCATTATTGCTTTGTACATACACTATAAATCATTGGCACAACGTCGACTTGACGAGGCGTCCAGATACACGAAAACAAATAACATAAAATAACATCTGGAAAAATATGTGCAAACAATTACAACAAGACAAGTTTAATACTACGCATTGTGATTAAAAAAATTAACAAGATCCTACCACGCTTTAACACTTAATTGACCAAGAGCTGGCGCTTGATATTCTTCGGGTCTTTTTTGGTAATTGTCTGACTTTTAAATGTCCTCTTTCCATAAAATAAAATGGCCACGCCGCCGAAGTAGTAGCAAAACGGTACGCGTGCATTGGTTATCATATTAATATTTTCCCCCTCTAATCCGATTTAGATACTTACTTCTTAAAGAACGCGTATTCCGAGAAGATTGCCTTGGATATACCTATATTAGCTCACTCGGTAAGTGAAATTCAGGTAACGCTATCACATATAGTAGATTTTTCCGTATTTTGGTATTCGAATTTTTCGTACATGGCATTAAGAACTGGTTCCATTGTCTGTAGGACCGCATAATTTACCTGAAAGGTTTTTTCTTTTCGATTTTTACACCATATGACATACCATATTTACCTCATTTTGTCCTACATTCAGTATGTTCAAAGGGATGGATCTCCCTTCAATTACGCTGTAAAAAGTATGTGTCCGTACGGAGAGTAATGACTTTGACTTTAAGCAGATTGCTTTCAGCCTTAACACTTGCAGGATATGTTAGGATAGTGCTATACTTGTTACAAACACACATCGGACTTTTTTTTTTTTTTTGTTTTTTTTTTTTTTTTTTTCCTGTTTTATTTTCTGATTTGTGTGAAGTTTTCATCTGATCAATTGGCCGTCTCCCCAAAACCCATCTGTAAAGTTTCCGGCGTCATGGGCGTAACCACGGGGGGCCGGGGGGCGCGAGCCCCCCCCCCCAAACGTTACCCTTGCCGCCCCCCCTTCTGCCCCCCCAAATGAACTGACCTTTTGTACAGTGTCGATGGAGAAGGACCAAAATTAGCCCCCTCAAAAAATGTCTTTGCACCACCTTCTGCCCCCCCCCCCCCATTTTGCAAAGGTCCGTTACGCCACTGTTTTCGCGTCAATTCCCTGTTTTTTTTTTTAAATGTGAGAGCTAAACATGATTTTTGTTGTATCCCAATTTTTGACAATTTCTGGTGAAATCTGGGGTTCTTGGGACGAGGCTATTGCCACCGGACCCCGACCGGACCATGTCCCTTACTTTTTTTAACCTGCTTTTGTTCGAGGAAAACCGGCAGAATAGTTGGGTCCTGGGTTTCCTCTCGTAAATCAGTTTTAAATTCCTACCGAAATTCCTATCCCACCATGCACCAACGATTAAGTAGAATATGCATAACTCTCATGCACCTTCGAAATTAGTGCGTCCCTTTAAACTAACGCTCGCACATTTTGTGGCGCAAAATTACACGGCAATCAAAGAGGCTCGTTTACTCTGGTAACATTTATGTACAAGAACGTTTTTCGCACATTTATGACATAACATGACCGTAATGACACACAAAACACCATTAGATACCTGCTGCGCTATTTATTTTATCTACTCGTACCTTGTGGTGCATTGTGGGATAGGAATTTCGGTAAAAAAATGATTTTCCGGAGTAAAAACCCCAGGCATCCACGTATTGTGAGATCCAGATGCAGCGTTTTCCATCCTTTGAGTATCTAAGAGGTGATTGAAGTGCAAATATGTCTCATGTATTTTTAAATGTATTTTGGTATGTCACATTCTTTGATTACTTTAAAACCGTTTATAACAGGAAAGGATCCATCAACCGATTTCCTCTCAAATGTACTATGGCAATGAGGGATGTTCTAAGTAGAGACGCGTCAGTTCTAGGAAATGATGTAGATACAAGGTATGGATATATCTAATCAGGATTATCGTATTATTTGGTTGGTCATAAAACTATAAAAAATAATAGTAAGAACTGATACCTAAAAACAAAATAAATATTTCTAAACAGATCATTCACACATAATTTTTTTGTCCTGACGTAACTATAGTACAAAGTTAAATTCTCATCGTCAGGTAGAACCTTCATGTGACCGTAAATTTGAGTATATACATATTTTTTTTTTTTTTTGCTGAAAATGATATATAGGGTATGTAGAATAAGAATCTGACAAATAGGGTCACTTGCACAAAATTTATAGTATTCGCCTTCACAATCAAAATCAATGTGTCAATGACATAGAAATGTACTTTGAATCTTAACAATGTACAAAATACATTTCAATTATGTTTTCAAGTGGCCAAAATCGAAATAAAAAAACCAATATGGGGCAAAGTTGTCAAAATACCATGGAATTACTTTTTTCACATATATTGCACTCAATTTCTAATTTGACACATTGTTTTTTATCGGATTACCTGGTATAACTTGGTTATCATAGGTAACATTTCTAATTGTTTTCATTGACACATAATTTATACTTGAGGTAATATTAGACATTTGTGTCAGTTCTTTTGTAAGATAATCACGTTTTGGCTGCCATATATGCTGACCTCATGTTACAACTTTAAAAGTATCAAAATACATTATTGTGTCTAACAACATAACTAAGTACTTCGTGTTCCAATTTTTTATAACAGTAATTTGCGTTATCTGACATATTTTAAAATTCTAGATTTGGCTTCCCATTTTGATTTGAAGTATGACTTAAGGTTACAAGTTGCCATACACTAGTTCATTGGATCCTATAGTACATCTAGCAACTCCATAGTTTTGATAATATAGGGTTGAATATAATAATATCATTAATGGCGACCGCATCTTGGATTTCTCAAAATGCCCAAGGATTCCCAGGTGACACCCGAAGAATTCTTATTCTACTACCCACCTAATCTATCATTTTTCAGCAAAAAAAAAAAAAAAAAATATGTATAATATACTCAACTTTTACGGTAAAAAAAAAAAAAAAAAAAAACAGGGACATAACTTTGACCATATCTAACCGCTATACCCTAATATACCGTCGAGGAATTAAGGTGGGTGACGCCGCTCGATTAATCTAGCCCTCCTTTTGTACCTCATCAATTGAGTTTCGGTCATCATAAGAAAAATTCATATTCTTCTCATTTATTCTATGGTAAGAAGGGGTGTTCGTAGCACCCCCTGAGCATAAACTTTCTAATCAATATCACGATATTCAGAAAAAAATGCGTAGAAAACGATTAGCTATGTTAAAAAAATCAAAAAGTGTCCCACGTATCATTTTTTATGCAAATTTATGCAAATTAGTATCGCCATTACAGAAAAATGCGATTTTCGATATATCTCGACCAATACTGTTGATAAATGAACAAATGAGGTGACTGGACCTATGTTTCGAGGGTCAAAGATCAAGATGGAACCATTTTGAAAATTTCCAGATGTCCACATGATGGCATAATATGCAAATTAGGGTCGCCATTAGCCAAAACTCCATATTTGGGCATATCGTGGCCAATATTCCACACACCTGCCCAAATAAGATGACGAGACCTATGTTTTAGGGTCGAGGATAATTTAAAAGGCACTTATAAATTATGTTTATTTGTCATTAACATGTTCACCTGCAAATACTAACACTATGCAAATTACGGCCTTCAATGTCGATAGTCTCGTTTTGTGGGTAATTATAAGAAACGTTGCTGGCCAAGTATATTTAGACTTCTTTGCATAATACTTGTAACATTTCTCTTAAGTTCAAGGTATGGAATGATACAAGACTAATGCGAGACTAAGATACTGTGTTGTTATCATGCCGAAAAGCAAACGTGAAGAGCAGAACTCTACAGTCTCCCATGACTCTATGCCAACATGCAAGTGTGATATCCATATTGTATCATGGTACTTTAAAACACTCAGTATATTTAAAGGAACTAAACGAGAAAAATTTACTTGGCCAAAGACGTTTCTAAAATCATCCCAAAACAAGATTATCAACGTTTAGAATTACAAATTTGTACTCATTAAATACTTTTAAAAAGCATTAAGCATCGTAGTAGTTTTACACCCTCAGTAAATTTTAAAGGAACTGCAGGATAAAGATTGGAGCAGCTTCATATGGAGTGACATCTCCGACAATCATATCCGGTTCCTCTGCATGGTAATAGCTTGTAAAGATGACTTAGAGATAAGCGCAATGTTTAATCTATGGGCAAGACCTGTACCGTGCAGTGACAGAGGGACAATAGAAATCAGAATCAGATATATATGTTCCAAAGCAAGCATCTCACCATGATTCTGCACCGGTTGGCCACTCTGACAGTTTATGATTTTGTTTTGAGTTAAAAACAGCCCTGGCCAAGGCCCTGGTCAAAGAATCAACATAGGCCTCAACATTGACCTCAAATTATGACAGAAGACAACGTCATATTCCACTTGGAAAATGGTAAACTTGAATGAATCTCTAATGTCCATGGCAGAAACATTGTCAACAGTGCTGCAGGGATCACGATACAGGAAGTGCAAACGTAGTCGAAAGCCATAAGACAATAATTCTGCCGGGGTAGATAGATAAGTTGCAGGGTCAGCTTAGCTTGAAAGTCAACACACCAGAAATTTCCCCACCATTTCACTCCCCGCGCATTGGCCCAAAGTTTCCTGACGGCTCATCATTCACATCATTTTTTGAGAATGACACGATCTATGTATACTACCATATGCAAGAATATTTTGTATGGCTTTTTATCAGGTTTTTTTGGCAGTAAGGTAAGATGCCCGTGCCTGGATAGGATCGTTCATCTCTGCAACTGGGACTCCCCACCCAGAAAATCATAACTCATGGGGTCTATGGACTCATTGAAAGCCTGCGACGAAGGAGACCAACACCTTGACACATGATGTCAATGTTTCCAGGCGTGTAAGCTTGTATATTAGCTAGTTATTCCCATAATGCAACTGCATACTTTTTGTGGTGATCTACCTTTGTAAAGGAGATAATTTATGGTCTTTCATTGGGTCCTTCTGTAGGCGTTTCAGCAGGTTCTCAGAGCGATAGTTTTCGTTTTCATATCACAAACACAAACAACACACATATACACACACACACGCGCATACTTACAAGAGCACACATACACACAAAAGCAAAGGTAACAAAGATAACAGCAAGATCTCGCTCTGAAGATATGAGATCCAATGTCCTACAAGACTGTAACAAATGCTTTCTGGTTAGCATACGAACATAGTCATTCTATTTGCCTTCTTGATTTTATGCTACAATATGGATAGCGGATGCGTCGAAGACCGAAGAACCCTTTTCTTCACGATTTCCGGACATTTTTCTTTTTGGCTTGATTACAACATGTCACTGTCTAAGTGTTACATTGGTCTTTATTTATTGCATACATTGAATTAGAGAGAAAATGCTTAATGCTTTTTAAAAGTATTTAATGAGTATAGATTTGTAAGTCTAAATGTTTTTCTCCTGTAATTCCTTTAATATACCGAGGTTTTAGAAGTACCATGATACAATATGGATATCACACTTGCATGTTGGCAGAGTGTCATTGAAGACTGTAGAGTTCTGTTCTTCACGTTTGCTTTTCGGCATGATAACAACACAGTATCTTAGTCTCGCATTAGTCTTGTATCATTGCATACGTTGAATTTAAAAGAAATGTTACAAGTATTATCTGGATCTGGATTGGTTTTAACTCCAGCAAAGTGGGGTCCCATCACGCTAGAGTATTATGTGCAAGTCTAAATTTAATTGGCCAACAAAGTTTCTTACAATTACCCCAAAACGAGATTATCGACATTGAAGGCCCTAATTTGCATATTCTTAGTATTTGCAGGTGAACATGTTAGTGACACATGAACAAATTATGAGTACCTTTTAAATTATCCTTGACAATCAAAACATAGGTCTCGTCATCTAATGTGGGCAGGTATGTGGAATATTGGGCAAGATATACCCAAATATGGATTTGTAGCTAATGGCGACCCTAATTTGCATATTATGTCATCATGGAAAGATCTGGTAATTTTCAAAATGGTTCCATCTTGATCTTTGACCCTCGAAACATAGGCCCAGTCACCTCATTTGTTCATTTATCAACCGATTGGCTGAGATATATCGAAAATTGTATTTTTCTGTAATGGCGATACTAATTTGCATAAATTTGCATAAAAATGATACGTGGGACACTTTTGGATTTTTTTAACATAGCTAATCGTTTTCTACGCATTTTTTCTGATATAGTGACATTGATTAGAAGTTTATTTCAGGGGGTGCACGAACACCCCTTCTACCCACTAGACTAATTATATCAGTAGAATATAAGGCTCAAGATTTTTAACCCTCGTCTCACCAAGCCTTTTTTGTAACACGGTTTACCAAGGGGGTGGTTACCACCCCCCTCGAGAATTTGTTATAAAGCACCCGATGCTTATGATGTTGATACCAAGGGATAGCTGTGGTCCTCCTCTTTCCATTGATACCAAAATAAGTACCAACACACCTAGTATGGCGTCATAATGACGTCATCAAGTCCGCGAGTCGGCAAAATTGGCATTTTCCACCGAAAATAGGCGAAAAATCCAATTTTGCTCTAAATGATTGCATTTCGCTAGTTTTACATAAACATAGAGTTTTAGAGCCATACTGTGCATAATATTTTCAAATATGCACCATAAAATATCCTTGGGTGGCAACCCCTACCCTTCGACTTTGACGGCATACCCTAACCCCGGTGAATGTGCTACCTTCACATCTTTTTCGTTAAAATGACCGAAAAGGATGAGAGAACGATTATCTAGATGCTTTTTACGAAAGTTTTTGCATTTTAGCGCACCGGAGCGAAGTTCACTAGGGGGTGGGGTGGGTGGTAAACTAACACCCCCCCCCTGGTAAGACGAGGGTTTGTTAATTGGGGCTTTCCGCAAAAAATACCCCCCCCCCTATAGAGGAAACATTTTTGGTTCACAAAATATCTGGAATTCCTGGCTATTCTTCAATGAATTATCTGGAATTCCAAACACATACCTTCCGTAAATTACCAGGAATTCCAGACACTACCTTCCATAAATTCAACTGAAAATGACCGTTTTTATTGATTTTTGCTGTTTTTAGCCTATAACTCCAGAACTTTCGACCGCAGATAGTACAAACTATACCTTTTGGAATCCTTATGATTAAACTATTAACTTAGTATACTTTTCAGCATGATTGGATCAATTTCAAAATTTGACCCCTGTTATTGACCTTTGACTCCCGAAAAAACCAATTTCCCCACCCCCTACGATAACTCACTTTTTTGGTAAATGTTGACACCTTTACCTACCAAAATCAGTTGAAATCAGCTTCTTTAAAAAATTTTCACAGATTTGCTAAGAATATGTTTAATTTGAGTAACTATGCTTCCAAATTGTAAATGTATGTTAGGTATAAGTAATGAAGCGTGAAGATTATTGAACAATCGGGGTTTTTGTATTATTTAAATGTAAATTCTGGTAAAATTAGGAGCATTTTTTAAGGTGCATGTGAGAGAGAAATCGTCATATTACATCAAAATTTGTAATTGTCGCTTTGCTTACTTCCAGTGCTAAATACTTCCAATACACACGATGGGATTTTCTATTGGACAGCAATCTTAGTATACATCTCATAGAGGTGAAGTATATTCATACATTTTGATTTCGTCCTTATTCGTTACATTACGCATGGCCTGATTTTTATATTTGAAACCTATATAATTCCATTTGCTTTAGAGCCTAACCAAGCACAAACAAACCTAATCTATTGAAGCCTGTATAAAAGATTCTAGTCACCGACGCTGGTTACCGACGGCAATTCGCGCATGTGTAGTACATCCTATTATGCAAATAATCATAAGACTCTCGGCTATCTATAGCGATCGATCAAGCCACGGCTGATTGACCTAAGTTTAAATGAACCGCGTTGCAGTATACATTCAACCGAATGCAGTAAATCTGTGTGTACATTGTACATGTACGTGTCATGCAAACTATGCTTGACCGTGCCGCAACCGACCCTTCTTAGGCAAAACACAGGTCCGCGCATATAATTATGACAGCAATCAATACTCTCACTGCATTTCCCAATTCAAACTTGGTTCCACTGCCGGAAAATAGCCATGCATATTTGCAATGTCAGCAAGTAAAAGTTCATGTCACCCTGCATAGATGAGACAGTGTGTTCAGAATTGACAAAGTGACACCAACAGAAATAGTACATCTCACTAGTCACATAATCTACGATTATTTAGGAATACTTTTTCAACCCCCAAATTCTGCCCGAATTGCTGGGATTGACTAATGGCGCAACTTTACTAACACAAAAACAACACCAAAATTCACCAATGGAAAGTCTGATTTAAATTCTGTTTTCAACTTCCAATAGCCGAGACCATCCCGGATTTTCCCATTATCATTGCGCTTATAATGTTGACCACCTGAGGTGACTAAGAAGTCTCTCGAACGTCATGAACACACATTGCAGAATTTCCGAAATCTCCCCAAGCTGTATCACAAATATGACGTCACCATTCAGTAATGAGAGTAATGAGCGGCGCTCTTCATTTGTAATTGTTACGAAGAAGTTTGTTCGTGCCAAGGTCACCTAGGAAGAACTAAAGGTGTCCTTCTGGCTCTTGAAGGGACTAATCATACGTTTAGACAGTGACAATTGCATTTGAAATCGCCAACATGTGCTTATTTTCGTTTTAAACAATAGATGCTATGAAGTAATTTAGTGACCACCAGACAATTTCAACATATTTATTATTTTAACCTTAACTTACTGTTAAGTTCACTCCAAGAATTACAACTACTGATTAAAATCGTCGGCCACGTGACTTATTCGACATTTTCGATTTTCTTTTGAAGAAAATTGGCATATACGTTTGTTTTGTGCTACTCACCAAATTATTTTAAACCACACATCAGGTCAGGTTTCCTTGGAGCTCCTGCTACTGGTATCCTGGTAACCAGGGGTCCGTTCCCGAAACTGAGTCGTAAATCTACGTGCATACTATGTCATGCCTGAGTGGACCAATTTATCCAAAGCACTGTGCAACTGGTTATGTAGGACATACGCATGAGTTAGTATACACGTAGGGTTACGCACAAGTTTGGGGAACGGGCCCCAGTACACTACTACATGTCCCAGTGCCGAGTTGTCGGCAGCTAAACCGTCACCACTTCGGGTTTCTAAGGAAATCCGATGAGGAGGGTAGCTGGTTACCCTGGTAGAATGAAAAGAAGATCTACCTACAAGGGCATCAGCTCTGGAGAGTTATTGGTGGCCAACCAGCACATACTGTCTCGCATGGTGGGCATGGTTGAACAAAGGCTAGGCCCACCGCCAAAAACTGTGGATTGGCGTCAGGAACGGCATCCGGTCAATCATCTTTTGCTCCAACAAATCCTCACACAGATGTATTGCTGAGTGTGAGGTGAATCCGGCCACCTCCGTTAGCGGGGACAAAACCGGATTTAAAACTTTGGTTTAACTAACTAAAAAGTAGTAACATATTATTTAACTAATTAGTAACATATAAATTAATTATGACGTATTTGCAAAACTTTAAATTGTCTGCATCACATAACGACTTATTTGTCGAAAATCTATTCTGCACAGGCGCATAGCATCGTATCTGCATTTGAAGTTGCGTTCGCCGTATTTTGCCAAGCTGGTGCCCAGCAGGTTTTGTGTCTTCACTCACGCCTACATGACGTAAAACCAATCAGTTCAACGCCGAGACCAGCAGATCGCGTGAACCGTGCATTTTAAGTTTTCAACAACGATTTTTTGGGAAAAAAATTCAGCATTTGAATTTAGTTACTTTACGAATGAGTGCGTCAGATTTGAAACAAACTTTTTTTGCCTAATAACAAATATAAAAAATAGGGCCTACATCGGTCCTCGGACCGCATCTGTCGCCTGTCGTCGTGGTTTGTAAATGATATGTATGACCTTTAACCTTGATACGTGACCTTTGACCTCATAAACAAATGAGAGTTTGCATGTAATCTCCATAAACCAAGTTTGGTTCCAATTGAACTTCAATTTTTCAATTTTACAACTTGACCTCCATAACCTTTGACCTTGGTATGTGACATTTAACCTCAACAACAAATGAGGGATGATTCAAGTTTGGTTTTAATCCATCGAAGTATGCAGATATTACAGGCAAATGTTAACCCTCTTTCACATCAACAACAGACATCAACAACAAACATCAACAACAGACATCGACATACATCAACAACAGACAACAGTGAAAAAAGTGATCGCTATGTGTCTTCCTGCATTAAACGTTAACGCGGACATACGTCACATATAATGTTAATCCCTTACCAGCACGACTCTTCTAATTTGCCTTCACACATTTTTCATAATCAAGTCTAAATGGTCCTTACTTTGTATACACATCTCTCTCTCTCTACTTCAATCTGTATCTCTCTATCTCTCTTTGTCCTCCCTTTCTCTCTATCTACTTCTGTTTTTTTTTTCTGTGCAGGCAAACGCAAACCCCGCATTGGGTTGTCATGAAATCTCCGGTGTTGGCAAACACGCATGTGCATTCGTGATGTACAATCTATTTCGGGTGATGGGTTTGGAGGATTTAAACTTTCAAAATAGTCGGTAAGAGGCAAAGAAAAGAATTTTTAAAAATTAACAATTGATATATATTATATCCTCATCATTTCCACCAACTTGATTTGACCAAACACTCGACAATAGGTTGGTTTGTCCATGTTATTGAAGTTGCACATATATATAAGGTTTCGCATTTGACCTTTCAAATTACATAAAGACCCAAAAAAAGTAACGCAGCATGTCTTAATACTCCCATAGGTTACAAACCATTGGTCTTTGCACGAAAACATAAAATTATATCAATAGTTCGTTTTCTTCCGTAAATTTTGATACCCTTCTTGCCCCATTGCGATCAATATTGCCAACACCATACCCATTATAAGAAAATCTCTCCCTTTTTAAAAGTTGCAATAAAAGGTATAGCCATATTGATTGTCATTCAGTGAAAGACTGCATTCTTCCCGTGAAGTGTGTGTCACTTAATGCATGGTTGTGTATTGTAACCTTGTAATAATGTCTTCAGTTGCAACTTTGAAAATGTGACACATTTTCGTAAAATGGGCATTGTGTTGGCGATATTGATCACAATGGAATAAGAAAGGTGTCAAAATATGCAGAACAAAACAGACTATTGATATCATTTTATGTTTTTGTGCATAGATCATTGGTTTGTAACTTATGGGGGTATTTAGACATGCTGCGTTACTTTTTGGGGGGTCTTTATGTGGTTTTTCCTGCCCAGCGAGTTTGAAATATTAAGTTTAATTTCGTACTTTCACCATTTTCAGCGCTTCTTACGTTGTCCGAGACACTGATGTACCAGTCCTTGATGAAGCTTGCTACACGTCATTGTGTGCTCATTCCTGTAATCGCAAGGTAATACATAAAATACCGTCATCGGTATTATTTTCCTGCATCATTGAAATAAGGACTAGAGGTTCATTCCTCTAAAATTGATGAAACGATGGCTACTTTGTAGTTGCCTATTAGGTGGAGAGAAGGTGGATATGTTGTAGACAGTACCGGAGTAGATACGCTGCAACCCCGCAATTACTACGACGATTTGGATAAAAAATGGTGCAAATTTTTGGTGGCGCTCATAGGATCAAGATGAGGTATAGTTTTGAGTGTCTCAAATGCTTGCTTAAGAAAGTAGGGGGAAACAAGTCAAACCCCATTGAATGCAATGGACGTTGACCTTCTGTCCCCCTACATCGGTAACTGCATATTTTAACAGTCAAAACTATTCCTTATTTTAATCCTATGAACTCCATCAATAATTTGCACCATTCGTTATCTAAATCGGAGCAACTTTAAAATTTGACCCCTGTACAAATGAAATTGACCCTTTTTATTGATTTTTGCTGTTTTTAGCCTATAACTCTTAAACTTTACATTGTAGATAGTACAAACTATACCTTTCCTGAATCCTTGTGGTTAGACAAATAACATGGTATAATTTTCAACATGATTGGATCAATTTAAAAATTTAACCCCTGTACAAACTTTGTTTTGGCCCCCTCTCCTTAAGGCACCATTTGCTGCACTTAAGAATCACATTTCAGGGATCCCAGTCAGTCTGTCAACATATTTAATCACTCGAACCTTTTGTACTTGAGATGTGTTACAAATGTCTGCTAGCTCCCGAGTTAATATGGGTTGTAAGGCTGACGCTCCCAATCCCAGGGGCATTCGGTGACAGAGGACTCAAACAGATAGGGGTATTCGGGTGAGAGAGAGCCAAAATGACCTAAAATAGTTTTTTTGGGGGTGACAAATTTGTATGCAAAATTTTTCCCAAAACTGTGGTCTTTTTTAAAAAAATTGCAAAAATTCACCAAAAAATAGGGGTCTTTGGGTTAATATTTTTAATATTTATCCCCCAAATAAGAAGTCTTTAGGTGACAGTGGTAAAACTTTCCAAAATATGGGGTCTTTTAGTGACAGCGGTGCTGAAATTGGGGTCTTAACGGCCTTACATACGCGTCACCTCTAAGATGCGAGTGCCCCCCGTATATTAGTTATTACCAGCAATAGTGTACATCTGATGCCCCTCATGTCAATCAATTTTCTTGTCCCAAATTGTCAAAATAATAACCTTTACAAAATTAAAATTTCTTCGGATGTCGGCAAGTGAACAAGAGGGCCTCAATGAGCTTAAAGTTTTGTACACGAAATCAATAGGATGTTTATTGTGTTTTGACAAAACACAAAAATGTGATGATTGTCACCTGTGATTTGGGCAGAAATTCTCTAGGAGGTACTTCATAAGGTTAGGCAAACAGTTTTCGGAGAAGTACCAATCAAAGTCATTATGCACACAATATCCAAACATGATCCATACCAGCTTGTACGTTAGTTTGAAGGACAGTGTATTGTCAAGCCTTTATAACCAATATAACCCAGGAGCTAGCACACATTTGTAACACATCTCAAGTACAAAAGGTTTGAGTGATTAAATATGTTGACAGACTGACAGAAACCCCTAAAACGTGATTCTTAAGTGCCGCAAGTGGTGCCTTAAGGAGAGGGGGCCAAAACAAAGTTTGTACAGGGGTCAAATTTTTAAATCGATCCAATCATGTTGAAAAGCACACCATGTTATGTGTCTAACCATAAGGATTCAGAAAAGGTATAGTTTGTAATATGTACAGCCTAAAGTTTCAGAGTTATAGGCTAAAAACAGCAAAAATCAATAAAAAGGGTCAATTTCAGTTGTACAGGGGTCAAATTTTATTTTTTTTTTTTTTTTTTTTGACCCTTATTATTGATTTTTGCTGTTTTTAGCCTATAACTCTGAAACTTTAGGCTGTACATATTACAAACTATACCTTTTCTGAATCCTTATGGTTAGACACATAACATGGTGTGCTTTTCAACATTATTGGATCAATTTACAAATTTGACCCCTGTACAAACTTTGTTTTGGCCCCCTCTCCTTAAGGCACCAGTTGCGGCACTTAAGAATCACGTTTTAGGGGTTCCTGTCAGTCTGTCAACATATTTAATCACTCAAACCTTTTGTACTTGAGATGTGTTACAAATGTGTGCTAGCTCCAGGGCTAATATAAATGTCAATAGCTGCGTCCACACGTGTAGTTATTACCGGTATTAACTATGTCCGATGGAATTTTTTAAACAAATCCGCTAATCCCCCTCAAGCCTATTGTACCCTATTGTAATCGTCTCCACATGCGGTCGGACATAAGTCACTTATTACCGGACCAAAGTTGATCGGTTTTAGTGTCGGATGTAAATTTGCAGTGTGAACGCGCATCGGGTTTCTCTATCGGACCTAACTAGGCTTAAATCCGATGATTTAATGCCGAAGAAGAGCAGGGTTAAGTCCGGTCATAAACAGATAAAGTTATGACCAGTGTGAAAGAAGATGTGGTCCGGCAGGAACCACAGTCCGGGCTCCATAGACGATAACGGAATAAGGCGTGAAACTAATGTTACGTGAAGAGTCAACTGAATCGATTGCCCTATTGTTCACCATTGTTCCCGGACTGTGAGACCGGCGGACCATATCTCCTGCCACACCTGTACTAGTAAAGTACGTGTGGACGTTCTATCGGAACTAACGGTGGGATTTTCGTTTTCTTGGGTAAAGCACGGAAAACAGTGGCGTTACTCGGGGTGGGCGAAGTGGGCGACTCAGGCACCCTTGGAAAAAAATGGGGAGAAAATTTGAAGGCAAGGGAGAAAAATGTTAAGTTAAACTCAAATTAAACATACAGGGTATTGAAGATAATGATTTCAAAGCCATTGCTAATGCCATCAATAGCGCATTTGTACAAGTCTCTAATGGTTTGGATTCCCTTGACTATAGCATGTTACCATCTTATCTTCCTGGCGAGGAGCCTGCTCCTCAGTTATACCCGTGGGAAGTTTATTCTGAACTCCGTACACTTAAAACATCAAAATCTTGTGGTCCAGATCAAATTTCCCCAAAATTGGTAAAAGAATTCGCCTACGAGTTGAGTGTTCCTTAATTCCAAAGCAGTACCCACCCACTATTGATAAGTTAAGACCTGTTTCCCTGACAACGGAATAAAGCGTGAAACTAATGTTGCGTAAAGAGTCAACTGAATCGATTGCCCTATTGTTCACCATTGTTCCCGGACTGTGAGCCCGGAGGACTATATCTCCTGCCACACCTTAAGTCCGACCGTGTGGACACGACTATAAGCTGTTAATTGTACTGTGGTAGTCTTGTGGTGTTTCTTACACGTGGCACTATTGTTAACATAATAGCCCGGGATAATAGCAGGCAACTCTTTTGTCCTCTTTTATGTCAATATGGGAAAGCCAGCTGCAGATGGCATTTCGTTTCAATAGTAGATAACTCTTTGTAAGTAAAGTATTGACATGTAATGTAACCAAGGATTCCGATAAATCCAGACAATTTGTTTTGTACAATACGTAGCACTTTTTTGTGAAATACTCCAGATAGACAGGGCTAATCCAGGGAAAAACTGCCATTTTGTGGGGTCAAATTTTCTCAATGGCTTTATGTCCCTGAACCCATACTCTTTCAAATAAGCTTGGGGGCCACCCAGATTTTGGCCTCAAATCCAAGATGGCGGCCAAAATTCAAAATGGCCGCCAAAATTACCTTAATTAGATATGAGTATGTGGAACATTTTAATTTCCAGGTTTTTTCCAGTGGTTCTGCCACCCTTAAGCTATACACTTCGATTTCAGCTGAAGCACCACCCATGATGTGGTCTCAAATCCAAGATGGCGGCCAAAATCCGAAATGGGGGCCAAAATTACTGAATTAGAACTATACTGCCTCTTAGATTTCCCTTTTAAACCTTTTCTTGCTGGATATGTTATTCTGAACCTATATTCTGTGTGTTGAGCTTCATCGACAGTGGAGGAATCCTTTGAGGTAATACCTTGACTTAGTTTAGCGAAACCATCTTTAAGCCCATCGATATTGGCCTTGTTGTTTTGGTAAAACTTCCTAGGTTTAGTGATGTTAACCTTTGGTTTGGTAAGAAAATCTATCATCGGCATCCCTTCATGATCACTAATGCCGGGAATAACTGTACTGTTATTGACGAGGGTGGGATTTGATGTGAAGAATAGGTCAAGTGTCCTATCACCACGTGTAGGTTCATTAACAATTTGTTCCAAGTTAAATTGATCTGCAATCTCAATGAGTAATTTAGAAATGCCAACATCTTTAGAACCTGGAGGAACTGAGTGAGATTTCCAATCGATATCCCCTAAGTTGAAGTCCCCTCCTAAGCAAATTGTAGTGCCCTTTCTGGTGTTGATCCGTGTCAAAGATGTTCTCAACTTTTCAAGATAACTAGGGTCTTTTTGACTGGGAGGTTTGTAAAAGGCACCAATCAACAAGTTCTTACAGTTGACTAGTTGAACCTGTATCCACATGATCTCACATTCAGTATCAAGCTCCGCCTGGTATGTACCTATGATGTCATTGCGGAGGGCAACAAAGACCCCACCACGACCATCCCCTCTGTCTTTACGAAAGGCTGTAAAATCAGCAGGGAAAATTTCACTATTTGAAACAGATTCATTAAGCCAAGTTTTAGTCCCAATTACAATATCCGGCCTGTGTGAGTCCATACATGTATGAAAAGCTTCACGCTTTTTTATTTGCACTATACACTCTGAAAGTTAATGACTAACATTCGGAGTGAACCAACTTCTTTCTTCTAGAAAATGTATTACTTTTATCAGCTTGTTTTTCAATTGGTGAGGAAAATCGAAGCTGCTGCTGGGGGACCCAGCAGGGATAGGCCAGTATCTTCATTTAAAGATGCTAGACTGGCAAAGCTATTGGATGATTCAATACTTGAACTGCTGAATAGGTGACAAGCTGAATAATTGGGCACGCCGCATGAATAACAGATCCATATAGCCCTAGATCCATCCAGATCCTCGTAAGTGCGGGTCTCCATACCCATACATTCCGTATGGTACCAGCCATGACAGCTGTCGCACATAACACCACGTTGACCCCACTTCACCGCTTTCGAACAAATCTGGCATGTAGACTGGTTCCATTTTTCAAAAAGCAACTAGTCGAAGGCATTTTTGAGTAAAAGCAATTGAAACAGTGTTTCTATACGGAAATTTGATGCTGATTCCAAATCTTCCGGTCCCCAAAGCTAATTTTTAGGGGAAGTGTGGCTAATTTGCATAAATTCAAAATGGCCGCCATTTTAACATTTTTTGTACATAACTCAAGATTTAAGGCTTGTAAAGACTTCATTCTTATGGCTATGCATATGTTTTCAGGCTCAGAGAACACAACTAGACCATCAGTTAAGGTATTATGCCATATATTGACAATTAATTTGCAAAAATTTAAAACGGCGGCCATTTTGAATTTTTATGCAAATTAACTGTCAACATGACCTAATTCTATAAGATCATACACCATGAGTTGGCAGCAAAGTGTGTTACATGCTTGAAACTACCAAATATTACACGTTTTCACACTTAAATGAGAGTAAGTCATCATTTTTTTTGAGATAGCTATAAAACTATATATTGTTGTAAAGCTAAAAATGTAAGGAAGACAAATATGCAACATGTATGTGCATATACAGGGTGCCACAAGTGTCATATAAGGTGGAAAAGTGAAATTTTGATGTAAAAAGTACAAAATTTTGTGGCAGTCTGATTTGTTACCTTCAATTAACATCATAGCTTAAACTGTTGTATACGTCAAAATGAATGCCACATAAATAACAAACAAAATGAGATGTTATTTATCTTAATACATGGCATGGGTTACAAAGATATAAAACAAAAAAATGCAAAAGGCCCGAATATCAA
>JAMKCH010010457.1:0-29048 GCA_023653785.1 Ophioderma brevispina | reverse complement strand
ACGCCCCTCCATTTTTAAAACCAGGGGTCATAGGACAATGAAACCAGAACCTTCGTATCCGTCAGAACTCTTCAGATTTAAACCTAGCGTCCGACGTACACTAAAACGACCGGACGCTCTAAAATCATACACGGGACTCGAACCCGGGACCCCCTCTTTCCCCTCAAGTCCAGCGCGCAGTAATAGAGCTAAAGAGGAATTCCCCCGCTAGGTCTTATTGACACTAACGTGCTAATACCCTCGTGACATTCCGATGGCGTGGGTTCGAATCTAAACCAGCTGCCCAAAATTTGTCACGAATCTAAACGTCACAAAAACCGTAACTATCTCAATACCACCGAGGTATAAACCAGCGTACTTATTTCTCGTCCCGCCAAGACGCGGGACTCGAACCCGGGACCCCTCGGTCTCAAGTCGATTGCAGAGTGAATAGAGCCAAAGAAGAATTCCCCCCTCTAGTCTATGACACTAACGTCTTACTCGTGACAATAAACTTAGTTTTTGTTCCCTTTGCTGTTTTTTTTTTCTTTCTTTTTTCTATATAGTAGCGTTTGTTTTCACACATATAAATGTGCGAGCCTTCTACATATTGGTGCGGTTACAAATAAATTATTATACCCTAGTATTTTTTCCAGTGGCAAATTTACAAAAAATCGGTGGTACATTCAAAAACGTAATTTCCCTAAAATAGCTATTCTATAAATTAGGTGTCCCGGGTTACAAATTTAATTTATTGAGTAATTTCAATGAGTAATCTTTAAGTTGTCCCTAATCATTGTATTTTAATTGAGATAGCTCAAAATGTTTGAATCAGTACAACTCACAATAATTTTTCTACATAACTCAAAATCACACTACTTTATTGATTGCGCGTATTTAGTAAGTAAACAAAAAAATATCAATTAGCGACAATTATGAGCAAGTTGCTGGCAACCAAATTAATGTTGTAGGTGGAGAAATAGGAAAAATAAGAGGGTAAACCTAAAAGAATGGCGTTGAGGTACTATGTGCGTTATTTTGACATTCATCTTAATACGTTAGCTCTAATTAAGCATATAGTGGTGTTATACACTTAGGCCTCCTTAACGGGAATCGAAACCTGTGTGAAAGTAATTACATAAAGTCAAATGAAATAAGTATTTACGATAATCCTTTGAGTCACAATTACAAGCACTTACAAACATCATTTTAGTGTATAAAACAATAATTTACACACACAATAGGTGTTATCTAATCTTTTATATATGATATTTGAAAATAATTCTGACTTTGGGTGTTTGTACGTTATGCTATCACTGTAATGACCCAACTGTCTTAATAGCAACAAACCGAACATACAACTGTATAATACAATAATTACGGTATGATATGTAAAAATGTTTAGAATTGACGTATTTGGGCTGTACAATCAAAACAACTTTTATGTCCCCTTTCTAGGCCTCATTTAAATGGAACTTTATTCGAATTTAAAGATTACCACATTATTATACACCTATCAATTTTTTAATTATTAAGTATGTAGCCCAAAAAAACTTTACAAGGAAATACCGCAATTTTTTTCAGAAAATATACATTCAATTAATTTTTAAAGTTTACTGTATTTTTTACAGTAATTTGCAAGAGTTGCTGCCGATTAACTACTGTAATTTTGATATATTTAATACATGCAACACATTTTCAGATTAATAACCTTCAACTATCCAACAGAAAGATCCTAATCTGTATCATACAGAATACCATAAGCAAGGTGGATGAGAGAGATTATGATAATCGAAAGAGCATTCTATTTTTCTTCTCTCTAGAAATTTTAAAACAAAACACAAGACTTTCGCAATTGTTTTTTATAATATATTTAAAACTGATGAATCTTTCCCCCATGGTTCTAATAAGTAAAGTTTTCCAGCATTCCGTTGCTCTAACCTGCAAACAATATCTATTGTCTTGACTTTAAAGGTGGTGAAATCATAGACCTGGGGAAGAGAATTAGGGTCCCCTTTCCACGAAGGTAAATTTTATGAATGAGCTTTTGTTTGCCCTCTAGATCATCCAGCTGCAAAGGACCACAATCATGCACCTGTTCCTGGAAATATCAGGTATTTCGGCAGGTGCTTCTTTTGTGTTCCCTGCATGCTTGGGTTGTTCTGGAGAAGTCTTGCCAAGTTAACCTAATGACCTCCCGTGAAAGCGCTTACTGCACCTTTAACCAAGCCTGATTGATTTCGGTAAACGTTGTGGAGCTTCACTTACATGCCTATTGTTTTTGTTTCTCCAGTTCACAGGTTTTGAGAAACAGCCTCAAATGAGGCGATTTACAGTGGCTTTCGAGAGTTTTTAGAAAACTAGCAGGATTTGGTCAGTCTGGTTTTTATAAAATAAACGGCCGCAGATTCATCAAACAAACAGAATCTATCTCCAGCAATGAAAGGTACTCACACCCAACCCCACACCAAGACTCCGGTATTCCTATATATTTTATATTAAAGGTAGATCTATATAAATATCAAAATAGCTTGCAATTATTATAGGTGCCACTTCACCCCCCCCCCCCAAAAAAAAGAGAAAGCAGGGTCAATCTGTCAGGCCTAGCCTATTTATTAAAATGGCACTTTTTAGAATTACTATTTTCTTTACATTCCGACATCAGATTCAAACCCTTTGCTACACTACAGCTTCTTTATCCACAACTTAATAAGGTTTAGTACGTCGATAAACACATATCAAGACGATATTTGATGCATATGGACATAATGTACGACAAGAGAGACAGGTGAATTAGGTCCCATTCTTATTATTTACTAATTGTTAATATATTTGCGCAACAGAGTACGGTTATTTATGTAATATGTACTATATCAACAATATACCCCTGCTTGTTTAAGCCAGATAAGGTTTTTAGGTGTAATTTGTCCGTTTATTTGAAAATTACACCCCAGCTCATATTTGAAATTAATCACATGTTCTTTGTGTGTAACATCATACATCCCTTATAACAACCCTGATAGCAACGATCTAAAGCATGAGTTTAGTCCCTATAATTCTTTACTTCTATTATTCATCTCTTTTTTCCCTGAATATCAATGATCAAGGGATGTACACCACACCCCGTTCCATTGACTTCAGCAGATAATGAATGTGACACGCTCGAGAAAAACGAAGAAGAAGAAAGAAGAAGCAAAAATGGTGCTATTGATAAATAAATCCGCCCGTTAAGAATACGACAACGGACTTCAGTTTTCTGGGGACTGCAAAGCTAAATGTTATTGTCCATGACTTTTAAAAGCTTTTGAATTGATTTCATCGCCCGATTAGATTGAACTAACGCCTCCATTCCGAAGAAAATAAAACCAAACTTCTGCTAGGGTTCAATAACTTTGATTGTATTTTCAATCATTTATTCAAAAAGGAAACGAAGATGAGCAAAAATCATGAAAGAAATTTTAATGGCAAGCTATGACCTAACATCTTGGTGCAGAATTAAGACCCATAACTTAATCATATAATGTAGCCTCTTTTTTTATTCAATTAAAAAGTTTGTTCGGCACCGGTTCACCTGCATTACTATAGGGAACGATTTTCGATTTCTGCTATGAAGAATAAATTGCATAGAAAGGGTGTACGCGGAAAGTTACGGGTTTGGTTCTGCCAAAAGATGTTAGGTCACAGTTGCAAACATTTTTTCTCGTGAGCTTTGTTCACCTTCGTTCCCTTTCGAATTAAAGGATGAATTAGGTCAAAAGGAAAATGGAACACACAGTAGAACTCTAACTTTATTTAAGAGGTCTGCCTTCCCAATTGTGGAGACTTTTAAATCTAAACGAACACACGCATGTTGGATATTACAATCCATTCTAGTGTTAACGCCAATCAGAGGCCTTATGGGTGAATATCATGGTAACCGAGGCAAGAATTGACATGGATTTTAAACTTATGACATGAGTACAATTATGCCAAGCCGTTAAAGACAGACAAAACGTGCTGTTATTCCAATGGGTTGGTCCCGTTATTATAACGAAGTCACATGGAGTGATAACTACAATTTGATTTCAAACTCCGGTTCAAACCCCGTGGTTCAAACTCTGGATTCAAATGAGAAAGGGACGGAAACCGAGGATTGGAAAGCGACATGTGCGTGACGTATGGTGAATCTCTATCATTCCTTTAGGCCGATTTATTATATATTTTTTATGCAAATTTATCCCTTTTCTTTTTTTTGTCTTCGCATTCCTTATATAAATTTGAAAGACAGCGCCGCGCCGGGCATTTTAATGATGTGTTCACGGCAATCCCATGAATGTTTAAGGTCTAATTCTATATTTATTTGATTTATTCAAGTGTTTCTTTTAACAGAAGGCCTCGTTTTTCGTTATTTTACGTTACTTGTCTTTAGGCTAGTCTATATATAATTTTAAAAAATGAAAGCCACTTTGACAAGAAGGAAAATATATTTTAAACTTGTTTAAAGTAAGCATTATGATTTATTAAACAAGGTTTTTTCTTTTAAAGAATGGAAAGCATGACAAACTATTATGTTTTTTTTTTAAATTAGGAAAGCCCCCTTTGTGCAACGTTATTAAACCCGGATAAAAAAGCTGAAAATAGGTAAATAACAAAATTAAAGACACTTCACTTTCGATAGTTACTTATAAGACTTGTAAGTATTAGGCATACGTTTCAAATCAGCAAAACGTAGTTGTTAATATACCACCAAAATCAGTCACGAAAGTAAATTGCTAGTAAGCTTAGATAGAAACGTAGCCCGCTGCTCCTTTTGCCCCAGGTCCTTCCGGGCCAAACTTGCAAACCCGCATTGGATCAATACTCAATAGCTAGATATTGACTTTGATGGGAATCATACATGTTTGTGCGTATGTGCTTGAATTGGCCTAATCAACTACTCCACGTGACTTCATAACGGGACAATCTCATTATACACGAATCCGACGGAAGCCGAAAGGACACCCTCTACGTCGCCGCCATTACTGGGGGCTTCCACCCCACCAAAACCACATGACACGTACACACACGCCGCATATTGCTTAACGAACGAAATAATAAGCCCATAATCATGATAATAAGAATTTACAACATACTTTTGGCAATTGTTAACAAATTCACCGTTTATTTCCAGGATTTATGGAGGCTGATGTCGGGACTGGCCTAAATGGGACTCCAGGCAAAAAAAAAGGTCTTACTGTTGTTGTAAGAATTGAAGGTTATCTCGCCCACTTGCGTGACTGAGAAGGATGAACGCTTATGGTTAGAATACACGTGTTAAAACTTTTTTTTTTTTTTTTTTTTTTGTTAATAACAGCGCGTGAGAAAAATAATTTTTTCGTAAAATGCAAACATCAGACAAAATAAAGTAACAATATAATGTTGATATATTCGTGTACGTGAAAAACTTGAATAGTGCCCCAAAGACGATCGTATTTGCTGCAAAACGTGACCATCTTCCGATGCGGGTTGTTGGCGTTTTAGAAAGGACATTCCGTGCCCATGTGATCGATTTCGGAGATCTGAACAAAATTAGTATCGTTTGTGCATGGATATGCTACGCCTGGACTATCAGGACACGTGAAAATGACCGGCGAGTCGCGTCGAGTTACAATGTGGTATTTGACTGAAATGGATTCGATGAGTGTTTCATTTGTGTATTAGCGAGGTGAATTGGCACGCAGTTCGTTTCCATGTTTGTAACTTTTTATCGCTATTTGTGCACCAAGAAATTACATTTTTTTCCTGAGCGCCCATGATGATATACAAGTGGGTAACAGTGAAATAGTGTTGTTTTTGCCGCAGAACTGATCAAAATTATCGCTTCTTGGTGCGGAACACGTTACACGTAAAACGCGGTGTTATAAACGAGAAAGGCAAAAGATGCCCCCAGTCAGGCTGGATGGTGAGTTGCGCGCCAACGCTTAGGGGCGATAAATAGTTCGCCGTCGGATTCGGAATAATAACAAGCCACGTTTTGCTGTCTAACGGCTGTACAAGATGAGGCATAGCTTGTATATGCACTACTTAGGAAAATTATGAAACTCATTTGAAAGTTCTGTGCTACAGACTCTATACTCCCTACTAACATGGTGAATGATATAAATAACTTGGCAACAAAGTTAAATCTTGTCTATTTGATTGTTCGTATTTTGTTGTTTATTTGAGTTTGTTACAGCTTGACTTTTGGCAGGGTCCAACCCGAATGTTAAACCGTGCCGTTGATGTAATGTTACCCGAAGTCTATGATCCGCCATATCAGAGAGATTCTTACGGAAAACAACATGGATTTCCGTGTTATGCTGTTCTGCCCCTGCATGTACAGGGACTGATTGATGACCAGTTTGCCCAGATGGCGGGACGCATCAACCCCAGTTCTTCGCCGATTTTGACTATTCAGTCACCATCCTTATGATGAGTTAGGCAAAATGCCTACATTCAAAGGCGCACCTCGCAAGATTTAGCATGTCGTTTTTACTTTTGACACCCAAAATTCAGGTCAAAAGCTTGAATTGAATTTAGATGGTTTAGCCTAGATATCTGAGTGATTGTGTTTGTGAAGTTTAGTGATTTAATATGTAGACCGATTGGCAGGGCCTTCCTATAAACACTACTTATTATGCCATTTACTACTATATCTTGCAGATTAAAAAACACAATCTTGCCTTGTTCTAAATAGAAGTACAACTTGCGGGTGGAAAAAAAAAGCAGGTGGTTAAATTAGGTAGTTGTCTCGTTAGAATTACACAATTCACGATTAAAACAAAATGATGCCCTTGCCTGATATTGTCAACGCGTAAACAATGCCATAGGTGCGGTTTAGGTCCATTTTAGGGTGTGTGTGTTTCATTAAGGAATTAAAGATATCACTTTCAGGATGGAAATATCGAATGATGCTCGCGAAATAAAATAGTCCAATCAAAAAAATAAATGCATCAGAAGGTTCTAATATTGAACATTAGGCCAAGAGATTAATAAAAAACAATGGAAATGTGGAAATTTCTACGCGAACAAGCTGAAAATGTCAGAATTGGTGAAGAAAGTGTCAGAATAATATAATAAAAGTCCCCAAAAATCCTCTTTGTGACCATTTTCAGAAATAAGGGGGAAAAGTTGTACGGGGTAAAAATTACGAAATATTTCAATTGTCCTTAAATGTGTTCCAACCCCTTTTTGTCATGTCCCAAGGATTAAAAACAGGTATAGTTTGCCCTATCTATGGCTTGTAGTTTAATTAACTATGGTAAAAAAGCTCAAGGTCATCCGGGGGGTAAATTTTCAGAGCGTCGGATTCTTTCTGAAAGACATGTCCAAATTCGTCATCTAGTCTGTACATGAACACCAAATGAATATTTAAAATTTAACAGGTGATGGTCATTACTTGCAAAATTACTGGGCCAAGTGTGATGGGGGTCTACAGGGGGGCTCTATGAGGGTCATGCTTTCTGCTCTATAGGTAATATTGATACATGTAGGTGATTGAATGAACATTTTCTGTTTTAATATGGACTTTACGACCAATTTGAATCTGGTTTCAATGGGAAATTGAATTAGATCATTTGAATATTTACCCCGGATGAATTGAGTGATTTAGGTCTGTAGTACCTAAACTACAGGTTGTAGATAGGGCAACCTATACCTTTTATGATCCTTGGGACATGACAAAATGTTGGAAACACATTTAAGGACAATTCTACTATTTTGTAATTTTACCCCTCGTACAAACTTTGCCCCCTTAGTTCTGGAAAAGGCACAAAGAGGAATTTTAGGGGGAATTTTAGTATGTTTATTAGCAAATTTCTGCACCACTCCTGATATTTTCAAGCTTGTTCCCGGAAATTTCCACGTTAAAATAAAATTCTTGGCCTAATTCGAAGGTAAGTTTTTACTTCACACGGGTGATTGTCCTTGATGGGTAAGGGTTGCTTTTATTATTCCCAAATCCCAGACTCTTGTAGTCAATGACGATATTAATCATTACCAATTAAAAACGGTGCGGTATTATATTTCATATGATTTTGTTTTAAATCGGCCTATTATTCGATTTTATTTTTTTCTGCAGATACAACAGTGGGTTTCTGAATATGGTAACAACACACAGCGACATAGTGTCAAGCTTTTCATCAATGAGTGTATTGAAGGTAGAAGAAAATGAAATGCGATTAAGGTAAACACATGACAAATAGCTTTTGCTGTGATAACTTATCACTCACTACAATAGATGTTCCTTAACAGTCAAACTGCGAATTGGGGAAATTCATATTCATATCCTCTAAAAATTCCTCCTGTTGGGTGGAAGTGGGCATCATGCACGATGTAGGAGTTGTGTCTTCAAGGGCGTGCCAAGAAACCTCCAGATCAGGAGAGCCGAGGCTAGTCAGACAAAAATTAGACTGTTTATATTCCGCAAAAAAAATAAAAATTCCTTTAAAAAGGAATGCCGGTCAATCGTTAATTGAATTCATGTTTTGGGCAGGTTATACGCATGTCAATGAACATGTTAAATATTACAAGAATAGTCTTTTAAAACGACAACCATCGTTTAGCGAGGATGGTAGTCACTTAATATGTTAGTGTTAATACTCAGAGATCATAGGAAACCCCCTTGTTATATTAGAGAGATAATATAACCAAACAGTATATACTTCAGGCATCAACCATTACTCATGCGTCAACCTTAATTTGTGACATACCACTGGTTTGGAAAAGCCAGCCTTTATACATCCATATCCATTTAGAGGTTGGTGCCCCCCCTGTTATCAAATAGATTCTAAATATTTTAACACAGTCCAATTGCACCGAGAATTAAAAATTCACTTACAGGAAACGAGTTTTAAAACAATACTGGCTGACACTATGAGGCAAGCAAGGAGGTATCAACTCTGTGGCACAGTTCAATAGCTTTCATTCCAAGTGTATTTTAGGAAAACACACCCCCGGTGTGTGTACTAATATATGATACCTAGAATACACAAGAAGTTCATGTAAATGCATGTACAAGTACAACCCACTGAACTGGTGGCCCTTTTGGGTGATGAGCATATTGTAACTCATAGTGTGTTGCTATTGGGCATTGTACACATATGGTACTCTCAAAACCATGGATCATATCTTCCATTACATGTCAATGAAATGAAGAGTTATCCACTGTGAGGGGTGCGCTATCATCCACTCAAAAGTTGTTTCTAGCTGCTTAGGAATTGTAAATGAAATTCCTAGTAGGCATTATACCATGTCCTGAATCTTTAAAATGAATTGGAAAAAGAGGGAATTTGCCATCTGCTACATGAGACAACCAACCCAACTTGTGCATGACTGTGATATTCTGCCAGTCATTTGCTTGCTGCACATAGCTAGGGTAACTTGGCAATGTAGTGGCTTATTATTCCGATTTTATACCATCTTCGATGGAAAAAAACCTTACACATACTAGATTTAAATAAAAATCAAAAAATCTATTGCATTTAAAAGGCACAAAATTGCTACCAAACATCACCAAAATTGTTGCAGAATTTTTGCCACCATTGAGAGCGAACCAAATTTCACAATGGGAAGAAAAATCACTTAAATTTCTCCGATAAAATCACAAATTACACTTTTAAAGCACTATTAGCCACGAAAAAAAAAACTCTATCACTGCTGAATAGGATGTTTTAATTAAATTTTAAATACAACTGTATTTAAAATTTAAATTTTTGGGAAAAAATTGTTGAAAATTCCTCACCAAATTCCATAGGCCTCTAACGTTAGGAAACCAAGATTGATGGATGATTACTAATGCTGGCAAGTCGGGGGTGGGAGGTTTGGGATACAAAGTGCTCCTTTAAATTTGAAATTGTTCTCCCGTGCATAGTGCTATAAGATTACCTTAACAAGTGGCACCAAACACCGATTTTCGATCGGTCTCCAAGTTTACACGGTGCCACAGAGTGACATTGGTGACTGCTGAATTACAATCACTAGCGGATGCCCGCGTTTCTCGCAACCGCTAGCTGATTGAATGGGAGCGGTCAACTAAAACGGGTTGATCACTATGCCATTAACGCAATCTTCAGAGACATTACAATCTTTTTCCAAGCCTTCTCCATTATTTGTCTTTATATGCCCCCGTGTGTTAAACAAGAGGCTGTCAAATCTGGGCCCCCCTTCTCACCTGAGCTATGAAGCCAAGGTGAACAGTACTGCAAAAGGAACCGCTAGCTGATTTTGAGTGGGAGCGGTCAATTAAACGGGTTGATAACTATTCACATCATGCAAACTTCAGCCGACATTAACAATATTTCTCAAAGCCATATCCTTTAGGCCCTATTTGCTTTCGCTGTCACAAATTCACACTTCAATATGCCTCAATCTGCTTAAACGTTGTTTAAGTTGCAGGCGGTATCAAGATTCCCCCAAAAATTAGCTATAAGAGCCAGGAGGAGGAAATTTACTTCCAACATGGGCCAGCCAAAGAACTCCCACTCCCTTAAAGACCCAAAATCAGTTGCGTAGCGGGGGTCGGAGAAAAGTGGCCACGAAGTGACTCAATCATGGGGGAAATGCGGGTGGTGCAGGACCCAGCAAACACAAACTTTTTAAAAACGTTTTGGTTAGGTTCTAGATTCGTCTATTATGTCTTCGTTTTATAAGACCTTGAAAGAACGTTTTAAAAAACAGTTTTGGCAAGGTTCTCATTCATCTATTTCATCCTCGTCTATAAGACCTGATAAATACGTTTTAAAAGTTGTGGCTAGGTTTCGGGATTGGTCCATTTCGATTAGGTCTAATTAAGAGCTTGTAACACGTTTATAAATCGTTTTTGCTAGGTTCTAGTCGTCCTACATCTTATTCGTATTTAAGACCTTGTTAAAACCTTTAAAAACGTTTTGGCACAATGTTTCATTAGTCTATTACATCTTCGTTATAAGACATTGAAAAAACGTGTTTAAAACGTCCCCATGTCACATTATCGGATTAGGGGTAACATATGTTTAGATTTCTGGATGACGATACAAATGTAATAAAAATGTCCTAATAAAGTTTGCAAATACTCAAAAAACAAACCATATAGAAAAACGAAATCGCAAATAACGTTTCTTATAGGTCTATTTTGTTTATTTATAAGCAAGCATATTTAGCAACGTGCATTTAATTCTTCAGCACAGCTGGTGTTTATAAATTTCAGTGGTAAATAAATGGGTTATTAATAGATCACTCACTTTTGAAAAAAGATACAACCGCTCTTCTGCTACACGTTCAGCCTATATAAATAGAAATTACCCTTCATATTATGAGTCGCTCTAGCTGGGATAGTGTTAAGTGTTTGGTTTCACGCGAAAATGGTCCCCGGTTCAATCCCAATACAGGTAAGTGAGTAATTTGTGTCTGTCAAATTAACTTGTTGTAATATGCTTGATGTAGATTCCTTGCAATAACCGCTCCGATATAGTACCGATTACTTTTTTTCTTAATTAGTAGCGTTTCATTAGCAAATAATCAAATGTTTTGGACGTTCTCATAACGTTTTAAAAACAAAAAAACCCCGGTTTTAAAAAGGTTTGTTATTGGTTTGATAACGTCTAAAAACGTTTAAAAACGTCCAAGAAAAAAAGTTTTATTGACGTCCAAAAACATTCCACCAAAAAAAAAAACGTCCAAAAAACGTTTTTACGAAACGTCCAAAGAACCAACTTGGAACGTTTATAGAACGTTGAAGTAGAAAACGTTCCGATTGTGAGTGGGGAGTACCCCATTGGAAGAGAAATTGCGGCAATTGGGAAAACTTTGAGGCAAAAGCAGGCCGTTCTGGACGCTACCTTTTAATCGGGGCGATTTTTTCATTGGTCGGGGCTGACTTTCCCTGACCGCTTTTGCCCCCTCCGAACCACAATGCTGCCTACAGAGTAACTGGCTACGTGCCCTGGCTGGCAAATGATGTCAAACAAAATGGTAATGAGATAATAATTATAGGTCTAATGTAAATATAGGCCTACTCTTTCTCGAGGCAGGGCCAAACGCAGGAATTACTTTTTTGGGAGGGGCGGGACCTCGAAAAGTGACCTTTTTGGTATAAGTGAATCAACCCCGGTCCTTTTTGACATCTCATCCACCCTAAATGGGCTTATTGTCAACATTTCTCTCAATTTTGGACGCTCTTCATCCACAATCAGCAGCTAAGTGGACCTTTCGGCCCCTTTTTGTGGAATTTCCCCCCCGGCGTACTCGCTTAAAACTCAAAGATTGAAAAATCAATCTTAAAAGATTGATTTGAGGGAAACGTCTAAAATCGATTGAAAATACAATGCAATTTTGGTTTTGAATTTTCGATCTTTAAGAGCTTTTAAAGACCGATTTCCCTCAATCTTAATTTTGGACTTTTCCCTCACCTCACTCTTTCGCATTTAATATGTAGGGGTCTGGTTTCGCATCATGTTGCCAAAATCAAGAACCTGGCCTAATGCCTAAAATTACAACTTTTGAGGTGATTTTACTTTTATACCATTGCTGTTTTTTTAATCTACTGTATTTTATGTCTCTGAATATATTTTAATAAATTATGACCAAATGAAACACCCTTTTTACACAATCATAGCCTGATCCGGGCTGATATTGGCAGAGGGTAGGCGGTACCGATAGTCATGTTTAGAGTGTCCGCCCATCCGGATTTTCGAGGCGCCGAGGGAAAGAAATACGATCCTGTAATTTTCATTTAATTTTTTACAGTATTTGCTTGTAAATGCACTGTGATATTTACAGGGTGTGTATGTGGTTTGATGTATTACATTATTACTAATTGCGCAATTTTTTACACCGCATTTTCACGTTTGGCATGTCACCCGTACTTGTAAAACCAATAGAGAGTAACAATTTTGCAAGAAAAGAACCGAAAAAAAGCCGTTAAATAAATATAACATAAGATGATTTCTTATTTTGCTAGTGTGTTCCGTTGGTTGTTCTTTATTTTTTTATTATTTTGAGTAACAAGGAGCCAAACTGAAGCTCGGGCCTCACATACACGTACATGATCCGCTCCTGACAGGTAAGGATAAGTACACTCTTCATGTGGTGAACATCTTTATGTCATTTTCATGTCAGGACTTTGGTCAACACGATAATTTAATACACATAGCTTCCATTATTTGTTTGTGGATCATTGACTTTCAGTGGTGGTATTTGTATTTTCTCAAGGACTTTATGTCACATATTGACACAAAGAAATTGATTTGCGTAACACAGTTAATCGTGAAGTGTTGGCCTATGTTTGCTTGTCAGTAATTAGTGTATACTAGTACCACAATGTTCGGACTTTCTTCTAAAATGGTACCTTGCCGATCATAGAGCTTGCAGAGATAGGCATATAACCTAGGCTATGAAATCTGTCAAGGCTGAATTGATGTTTGGTTTGGATGGTTATGAGCGAAACAATTGACAGGATTTGGTCAACCAATATTGATTTACAGAGTATCTTTGTTTGGCAAAATGGACAGTTTTGTCGACTGCCACCCCCCCCCCCTCCTCCTATCAAACATGATCGGGAACGCCCATGATAGTGATTAACTCCTTTTTTAAACATGTCCATTCCCAAAATGAGGGGTGGGTATTTATATATATTTGGAAAATTTCCAGATGCGGCAGATGGTATGAAGGAACTTTAACTTTATTGTATCTATAAGGAAGAAACAAATTGATAAAACATAATTCGATCTCGACAAAAGTGCCAGACACAAGAAGTATGCTCCTGAAAATCATCAGAGAATGAAAACAATTCGTTCACGATAACAGATACGACGAGGGAAACAAAATAAAACTGATAATAGCATTTGAAGATTATAATTTATTACGAGATTATTACGAATGTTAAATTAATTGCAAATTCGCAACCCATTTGTTTATTACGTTGTCTTGTTGCTATAAAAAAAACATTCATTCATTTTCATTTCAGTCATTTATTTAAACATTCTTTCCATCAAATCAACAAAAAGCATCTGAAAATCTTATACTAAAACAGAGCGGATGGAGTTACTTGATAACTGAGTTCTTAATATTCTTTGTTGTCCAAAGGGATTGACGATAAACAAAAAACATTTTATACTGAAAACAGCAAAGAAAGAATTCTGTATGAAACTTGCTCATTTCGGGAAAACATCGAACACCTATTGTATCATAATCCTACAGAATCTGTTGATTCAGGATTGACAAAGAAGTCCATCTGGTTCGAAGGAGGCATACATAACAGGCACGAGAATGGATATCACCTGCCACAGTCATGTACATAGAAATCAGGTCCGATTAACTGTACCTAAAATAAAGTTCTCATGTATATTGAGTAAATAATGGTCAATATTTATTGTATTATAGGTTTTCCAAGAGGCTTCCCACCCCACTATTGTTCAACCAATCGTCTTCAAGGCAATTCAAATGTCCTATTGTCAATCAAATATGTGTTTATTAAATACCATACCAATTATCAACATAAGGCAGTTCAAATGGTCATTTTGCTAACCACAAATCCAATTAGCTCACATAATTTCCCATTAGTGAAATTTAATGTTTATCGTGATTTCAAGTTATCCGAGTTAAAAACAGTTCCTACCTGCACCACCCAAACCAATATTTTAATAAACTTATGATGGTCAGGAACAAGCGGTTGGTTTGGCTTAAAGTTTCGTAGGATTAAAAAGGGTTATAGTTCGCCATATTACGGTTCCTTAGTAGCAGGAAATCTAGGCTATAAAAACGGGCAAGGTCATTCTGGCTAATCTTTTAGTAGGAGAGAGTTTGATCAATTTTGACGAAACTTGTTTGTCTGGTTCTATATATAACAGAAAATGCATATTGCTCTATATTAAGTATGTAAAGTGATGGTAAAATAATGACCCCATACGATAGTAAACCATTTTTACATTGTGAACCTCTCCTATACGTGCGGACCAAACGGTGAAATGAGATTATTATTTTCTTTGTCCTTTGAGACTATTTGAAGGAATTTGGGAACCTTTGAAAGAATCGGAGCATTCTGAAAATGTTACCCCCAGGATGACCTTGAACCGTTATTACCCTATAACTATTACAAACTATACCGACAGGTAAAATATATTTTTTAACCTTAGGAGAGGGACTAGACTTTTGTTTAATATTATTTCTCATATTTTAAGTATAACACACCAAAACTGTTAAATTGCTTACACTATTTGAGTTGCCTATGTAACAATTTAATTACCTGGGTGAAAAGACATGCACTGATGAGAACAGGATTACATAAACATTTCCACTGTGGGACATTTGACCCTTCACTATTGGCATTGGACTTACCTTGTTGTGAGATTATATCTTTTAACTTTTTTAAATGAGCGGAAAAACGTTTCTAATACTGCTCCTAAAATAACCAACTTTGTACAAAGTGTACCTTAAAGTTAGATGTACAATAGGGAATTATTCTATAGCGTAGCTATTGAATGATGTTTGAACATCTAACACAGCATTTCACTTCTTCCAATCAACTTTCAGGAGTAATATTCAATAACGTCTCTAACTGCATTTAATGACTTTTGAAAAAATCACGGATCGGACCACTAACCGTTGGTTTAGTGGAAATTGGCTCGTAATCAACTAGAAAAAATCAGGCTACCATCACTTTTTGCGGTGATTGTAAGATTTTCCTTTAGGGATATATGGATTGCCGGTAAAAAACAATATAGCAAATGTTGTGTGACTCGTGCCGAAACCATTTAGGTAAAGAAATACGGACAAAATTTTGAAAAATTGTATGCGCCTCATGATTTTCCAAAATTGATATTTGCATGGTTGTAGAGCCCTAACCTCAACTTAATTATTATGTTCCAAATCATCAAACATCCTCCTACAAAAAGAAAAAAACACTCCTGCTAAAGGTCTATGCCTAGAACAGTGGATCACGGTGTTAAACACAAGATAACCCACACCGGAGCTTATTCCCTCGGTATCTTCCCTGTTTGACCGGTCGATGGTATTTGTGACTTTATTATCAATGAATACGAGTGAGTGATATTCATGTAATAAATATATTTGTTGAATAAAGTTACAAGAGACCTGCAGATTATGCTACAATATCAATTTAGCCTCGTATCAAGGCTCCTATATGTTTGTGGATTGATATTTTGTCCATAAAAATTATCCGCATTCTTCCAAGATCCTAGACTATCATTTGAAAGCAAACTGAAGAAATTTCATACTTTGTTGAAAACGTGCCAGTGTCACTTTATATAAATGAGTCAATCATTAAATTTGTGATCAAAACTATCTTCTTTTGATGATCTACTCGTTTACTCAACATTTTAGCTTGTGACCGACTACAAGGATGGAGATACACAGGTTACTAAGATACTAAACAGCTGGGATTTCTTCATTGTACCATCAATTAACGTCGATGGTTATGCGTATACATGGTCCACTGTAAGTGCAAATCATTGACTCGTCTCTATGAGTCCTTTTAGATGTTATGAATAAAATCAGCCTAAACATGCTACAAAGGAACTAATATGATATTAATCCACAGCACTCAATTTGTTGTACAAGTTCCTGATTTAATTTATTGTACAAGTTTCTGAGTTCAAATTGGAGTATGTTTTGTACCATTCAGGAACGCATGTGGAGAAAAACAAGATCGCTGAATCCAGAGTTTGGATGTGTAGGCACTGATGCAAACAGGAACTGGCCTTACAAATGGGGAGGTAGTACAATTATTTTGTCTTCAACGTCATCATGGTCATCCTCTCCTCCCACTCCTCTTCACCATCACCCTCGCCCTCACCACCAACACCGCCACCACTACCACTACCACATTCAATTACGTGTTGTAGTAATTGTTCGTACAGACAGTAGTGACTAATATCCGATTTTGTCCTTACTAGGTTGCTTTTGGTCTTATCACTTGTAGTATTGGGATACCTAAACCTGTTACAGACATGCATAATCTCATTGTCGATGATTTTATTTCGATTATATTATATTGGAAATCCTCGTCGTCGTCGTCGTCGTCAACTCATCACATCATCATGAACATCAACATCAAAATCAGCAGCACTGTCCGAAATACACTGTTGCAATAGGGGTGTGGTTCAGATTTTCATATCGCCTGAAGGCTTGTATATATTCAAACGGCCACTTTAATCAGAGAAAATTAAAATCTTGGATCTTCTGATTTCAAAGCTCGTGCAGTGTTTCAAAGCTCTTGCGATGCATGATCTCATATTTCTTTATCTTACTTTGAGGTGATGGTGCAAGTCCATGGCCCTGTTCTAATACCTACCGAGGAGAACAACCTCTTTCTGAAATGGAGATGATCGCCTTGACAGACTATGCCTTGGCTAGAAGCAAGGAGCAAGAGATACGTATATTTATCGATTGGCATAGCTATTCCCAACTGTGGCTTGCACCCTGGTCGTACGATGACGCAGTAGAATTGCCACCAGAGTCAGATGATCAGGTAATCATTTAATCAGTTTGGTTCAAAATACGAAACTTGGTTTAAAATACAAAGCTTTTCTTACAGATAATAAACACGCATTTGATTTTGGTATCACAGACTAACAGTGGCGGATTCTGAGGGCGGTCTGGATTCTCTTTGCTGAAAACATATTAATAAGACAATACCATAAAAGCATACTCTAATTAATTTTTGAGCTTGTTTATCGAAACACAAGTTAATATCAAAAGCCCGACGACACATACTGCAAGTATGATGCACAATATAGAAGAAAAAATAGTAATATCTGGAGTTTTATTTTTTTCGATCGATAAACCAAGTTTTTTTGGCGAAAAGACTGGCCGAGAAAGTTAGTTTTTCAAATCGATAAACCATGTTTATAAAATTTGATAAGCAAGGCCTTTACCGTCGAAAAACCAGGTTTCTCGTTCGATACATCTGGTTTTTCAAATCAGAAAGCCCAGACTTATAAGATTGGGTAAGCAACGGTTATGTATAACCTGTTTTTAATAAAAAAAAATCCAGGTTTCTCGGCCAATAAATTTTTCTACGATCCTACAAAATGTTATTATTAAATCATTTTAGCTTTGATTTTAGTAGGCTATTTACAACTGACCATAAGGATTTTATGCTATCAAATTTGTTAGGAAACACGCAGGGCAAATTTACCAAACCCTCCATAATTATACTTCTTTCAAAACAAAACCTTACCATTAATATTTGATTTCGGACCATGGCCCATACATCTATAAGCATTGCTATTATTGATAAACATATTGGAAGAGAAAGAATATTCTTTCAACTTTGCATAAGAAAATGTTTTGGAAAGTGAATAATGGAGGGACGTCCTTTCCGCACCCAGCCCACCGACAATAATTTTCTGTTCAAGAAACAATTTTGCATGTTACTATTTGATCGATATCACCTCTGTACATTATTTACAACCAGTTACACATATTTTCCTTTATAAATAATTTTTAAATGATTTCAAAGTAGTTGGACCAAACTCGAGATACCAAGTATCAACGAATACCTACATAAGCTTAATTCAAAATAATATCACTCAATCTTTTACTTTTAAAGTTAAATGCCGGCATATATTTAGTTATTGTGTTCTACTTAGAATTCGAAATTACATGAGAAAGCAAAACCTCTCTCGCACGCACCCACCCCGCGGGACACAGGCGATTGAGACCATATCGGCCACTAAAGGAAAATATGTCAGATTTTTGTCAAGCCTCAGTTGACTACATTCATTAACATAATGTACATTACAATAATTCACTAAATAAATAAAAAAAATAATACAATTGATTGTGTTAGTAAAAATTAACAAAATAAGAGGCATTTTAATTTTGCTTTTTTGACATACGACAGGAAAACGGGCGGAATTTTTCGCACGGCTTCATTGATCAAAAGCGCCCCCAATTTGCTCTTCTCGTGACGTCAAAGGATGACCAAAACATTCGTGTTGACGCGAATTGTTATTCGACACTGTAATATTGATGGATTAATGAACAAGTACTATAAAATTAGAACAAAAAGTTTTACAGAATGACATTTATTTTGTTTCATTCGTTGTGTTTAATTATTATTGAAGTGGCAACATGCGATATGATGGTCACAACGGGTAAATTATGGATGGTTCATCACTTTGACGTCACCATTGCCTGCGATGGGATTTGTCGAATCGTTTCCGAGTAGCTCTTGGCGGGAAATTAAAAGGGGCAAAATACTCAAACAACTGTGGACAATTTTCAACTGATTTGATTTATATGTAATCTACGTTACTTAAGCTTTCCATCCATACCAAATTTTCCAAATATTCAGGAATAATGAAATATGTCTTTAAACCTTCAGGTTGGTGGCTGAAATGAAGACTAACTTTAGACCTGGGTTAAACCAGGGTTAGTCCTACAAGAGAGGACCTTTGAAGACGACATTTCAAAAAAACTGTGGGAAAGTTAAATGTTAAACGGGGAGAAAATTCCTAATGGATAAGGAATTTTCTCACCCGTTACAGCACACTTTTAGAGGTGTTGTAATTAAAAAAAAGTCCCCTCTTGTAGGACTAACCCATGGTTTTAAGCCCAGGTCTAAAGTTAGTTCCCTTTCAGTGAACAGCCTCATGAACACACCTGAAAATAACACGTAGACACAAGAATAGAGGCAAGTGCACCGTATGATCTTAATTAAAATAGAATTTTAGTTTTGACGATCAGAAATGATTTGTTTTCAAGAATTGGAATAACCAAAAAATATGATTTACACCAATAAGAGGCAATTTGATTAAATCTAAAATCAATTATTCTCACTTTGTCTTCGATGTGACTGTTGATTGTTGGGATGACATATTACTGTCCAAGTTCAAGTTGCGTTGTGGTTCGACACTTTTTCAAATGGCAGCTTTGTACCGTAAAACGTACACAACAATAACAAAGTCCAGCAGTTCAAGACGAGGCAAAAACAAGTCCAGTATAGGGAAGTAGCAGTAGGCATCTTGACATCCAACGAATTCTGCAATAATTAAATAGATAAGAATTAACATGAAATCCAGCCCGGGAGTCGCCTTTACCGTACAAGTCTGTTGTCGAAGGTTGTCCACTGGACAAAATATGTTGCTCAACTTTATTCTGCCAGTTCAAAGGTGGCTGCCACAGATTTTTTTTTTATGGGACAAGAAGTTTTATAGAATTATGAAGGAAAGGAAAATACCCTCATACCCTAATATCATCATGTCAGGAAAATAAACCATATGTTGAATGCAAGTCATTGGGAAATCCCTAGTTACAAATCCGGGTTCTCTTAGAAAGATCACATTTTAATTATACTTGCAAACATACAGCGTCTCTCTCGAATAGAACTGAATGCATGGTAATCCCGATCTTTGCACACGTAAACAAAAATGGGATCTTCGATTTAGGTTTTCTCACAAAAAATGCAGACTTACTGGTTTCACAGAATTCATAGTAAAAGAACGGATGAAATCGTATCAACCCAAGCGTGCTTCACACATGCGCCTCAAAATTCAAAATGGGGAATTTCCTTACCGTTACTTTTGGCATGGAATCCTCATCTTATTTGTTTCAGTTGAACTTCCCCACATTCTATCATACTTTCATGGGAAACGTTACCTTTGCCGTAGTTTAAAGCACTCGTTCACTTTTTACTTTCGAAATTGGCCAGCCATTATTTGAAAAAAAAAGCCGTGTATATGAACGCTTGCATTATTTGCATGGGGGGTGATGCTATCAGGGCATTTTTACAATGCACCAGCGTATCCAGACCTGGATTTTTAGGGGATCCCCGGGGCGGAAGGACCTCTAATAGCCAAAATAGGCTGGGTTTGCATATTTTTGACATGAATCCCAGGGGCGCGCGCCCTGAAAGCACCTGATACACCACTGCAATGAATTATGGGAAACCGGTATGTCCTCACGTTTTGCTAGCAGGTTTTACTATGAGGTCAGACATATTAGAAAGCAAAGAGGAGCAGAGTGCATTTAGTGCATAGACCGAGTATACATTCCCCAGAATGGCATGTAAAAGCGACGTTCATGACCTCACCACCACGCATGCGTACTTGCAATAGCATCTGAAATCGGTTTATTGCACCAAATTCAGTAAAAATTCCCAAGTGATATGTAACTGATTGTATAGGGGTTGCTACAACCCTTAACCACCGGTTGCCGGCTGGTTCACCCCGGTGTGAAAGCAGATATAGTCCGGCGGGAGCCACAGTCCGGGCTCCATAGACGATAACGCAAGAAAGCGCGAAACTAATGTTGCGTGAAGATTCAACTGAATTGAGTGCTCTATTCTTTACCGTTGTAGCCGGACTATGAGTACGCCGGAAAATAATTACTTCTACACCGGTTTTTTTCGGCTGAAACTGGTCTAAACAATGAAGTACGCCCTTAATCGTTTCAAAACTTTAGAACAGAACTATTTTGTTACTTGTGGCAAAATACCTCAGTAGCAAAAGAGAATTTGTACTCAACATGTTTTATTATGTTTAAAAATGTCTACTCTGAAAATACTATTTTCAGCTAGGATGCCCTAGACGGTAGCAGGTTGATGGGGTTTGTTCTAGAAATGTTATACAGGTGATGTATATCCTTTTTTGTCTCCTGTACTCAACCTTTGTTTTATCATTTTAGATAGCAGCAGCTAATGTTGGCGTGGCTGCCCAATATGCCGTCCATGGGGTGGAATACATTGCGGGGCCTTCGGCTCAACTTTTATGTAAGTATGCAATTTTTAGTGATTAACGCAATATTAGGGTGTACGTCGACGTATGTAATTAATATCTGCTTAGCGCTAATACGTTTTTGTGGAATTCGTGTGTGTGTTGGGGGGGGGGGTTTGCTGCGACCGCGACTTGCGGCTGATCTCAGGGTATTCTACATCTCTATACTACCCACGTTCATGAACAGAACTCAAAAGCTTAGTGTATTTTTAATTAGGTTCTGTAACAAGTAGATCATCACGTTGGGACTATTGACATACTACACACAGTTTAAAATTACTTTATCCGTCTTGGTCTTTTGACATCAAACAGACTTTCTGGTCTTTAAAATGACATTTTCCAGTGCACAATTTTGGAACAAAAATATTAAAATTACAGCAATATAGATGTGCTACTTAGAGAGCGTATGCAATACGACGTCATACGTACAGCCTGTCTAAAAAATCGTGCAGGTGAAAAGCGCCCTCTTTGACAATTACTGCTTATGTAACCGTCAAGGGCACAGTCTTAGCTTTCAAATGCCGTTTATTCCGTTCAATTTGCTTGCTTTAATCTCGAGATATATTTAGTTAACAACGAAAGGGTAAAATCACAATTGTGCCACTTTTACTAGGGACGCTGAAATTTATCCAAATAAAATTCAACCTCATTATCTGGCCCTGATCATTTATTGCATATCTGGCCTTTTATTTTTGACCAATTTTCCAGATTTTGGGATTTCCAAACCCAAAGACAATTTTCTCAATTTAAGGTTGCTTAAAGTCGTCCTTATTCAATTATCTTTCATTAAAAATGTCGACTGTTTTTTGTAAGCACCTATTAAATAATTACGTATCACGGCCGCCTTCTTGGATTTTAATTTCATTAATTTAGAGTTTTGTTATATTTTGGACCATAACATTTTTTTTTCTCACATTTTTGAACCCCCGAGTAATTGCTTTTACAATTATCTCTCATAATACCAGTTAAAAGCTTGTCTTCAACTTAGGTATATTGAACACAGTGCTAGAGCCGTCATGTACACAAAACCATGTGTTTGTATTCTGAAACCATATTGAACATTGCTAATTGAAGAAAATGTGAGTACTGATATTAAGGAGTAGCTTATTAAATCGTCACACCTTCAAGATTCAATACAAGACCAGCTGAGCAATTTTGTTACATAATCCATTCTAATCATACAAGCTTCTTTACGTAACTTGAAGCCATAAAGCACTTTTTTGAAGAGCGCCCCTAATTTTCAAAATTTGATATTCTGCACAATATGTTGGTAATTGTCTATATAGGAAAACATACCTGCGAACGGAATGCTCAAAAATATGTATTTATCATAATAAAGCGAGTTTGTAATTAGAATTGGGATCCCAGATTGTACTTAACGGCAGAGGCCTAGAGGTGGAAATGCTAAGCTTTGTCCGTCCACGATGAAATAAGCCACCTCAAGGGAAATGACCTCTACCTGGACTTGCTTCTGAAACAATAAAAGAACTAATGGATGAGAGTAGACGCGTACATGGTGACTAGTTCTGGCCATTTAATTGGAAAGGCCGTTTCCAGCAGCCGTTGAATTTTATAGGAGATCTCAGATATTAATTATTCTTACTACAAACTCCTTCGTTTGCGACACAGAGACATTTTCGAGCTTTAAACCATTCACAGGTATAGTTAGTTTACTAGCCAGTTACCCATACAACCGGTATTGTAAAAAATCTCAAAGTTTTGGAAAATTGGGGGGCGCCTCTTAAAAAATGTACTATTATTGCTTTAATAGGTAATTTGGAGACAACTTCTATTCAATTTTCTAAAAAGTGGCACAATTGTGATTTTTACCCTTTCGTCGTTGAAACATGCGCATTGAATAGAACAAACGGCATTTAAGAGCTAAGACTGCGCCATTGCCGTTGATGTAAGTATCATTTCACAAAACTATTTTCTAATTGCCAAGGGGGCGCTTTTCGCTTGCACAATTTTTTTTGGAGACAGGCTGTATTTATGAATGAACCCATCAATCTTAACAGTTTTCTCCAAGAGGTGCTGCGCCGAAATACCGGGTTATGCCGAAACGCCCGGTCTTTCGGCAGATGACCTTGCCGTACGGCAGCGGTATCTGCCGAAACGCCCGGTGTTTCGGCAATTATTCATGCCGAAAATGCGGGCTAAGGCATTACCCTGCCACACACACAATTAGGAACATCATATAGGTGCCGAACGGCAGGGTTACTTGCCGAAACAATGGGTTATCCCAGTAGTTCGGCACAGAGGGATCCTTATTACAGCGTGCGGTTGTTGGATGTAGTAAGTTCTTATGTCAATTGGCTGTACGGACACAGGATGACACGAAATAAGTGTTCAATTGACTCAGCTCGTACGACAGGCTAAGATTAGCTTTAAACTAATAATCTTAGGGCCCGTTTATTATTTACGAGATTTACGAGGGGGCAGCAGAAATTGATGTGTTTGGAAAATTGCATAACCCCCAATGTAAAGTTACATAGGCCCTATTGCATAGAACCCATACACCCATCGGCCATCCCGGCGGCCATCCCACACACACAATTAGGAACATCATATAGGTGCTTTGTTTACTGAATAAATAAATTTAACATGACCCACCCCCTCCATAAAATAAAATCACATCCCCTTATTTGTCAAGTAGAAAATCACATAGTCTAAACCCAATTTTTTGTACTCACGCACCGTACCCTAATAACCAAACCCTAACCTAATTCCTAACCCTAATATTAACCCTAGGTCCTTTAGGCCCTATAACCCCAACCCTAAACCTTATCCGTGTTGCAACCGGCCTAATCAATAAAGGGGACCTTTACAATGGGAGCCATATGTATATCAATGCATATAACGTATGCATTGTTTCCGAATTCGGCTACCTTGCTAAACGAACGTTAGCTAAGGGTCTTCATGGGGTCTATGCGGGGTCTACTATTACATACATGCTTGTTCCTAAATGCCAAAAGCCTGATTTTTAATGAGTTTCATTGTAGAATTGTCCATAAGATCACGAAAAATGCGTAAACAAGTGCTTTACACATCATCAGCACGTTATTTTCCACTTCTCTTCTCCTCTGCCGAATGCCCGGGTACTTTGGCAGTTCTGAGAGGAGGGAACTTCGGCACCCGGGTGTTTCGGCGCAACAGCGGTCCGTGACAGAATTTCCCACGATAATATAATGATGAACCAGCATAACGCATGATAATTGTGGAATCGATCAAGGGACCTATAGCTCAGCAAGTGGATGTTGGTCCTCCAGTATGGCATGCCAAAATGGTCATATTTTCTTGACTGGATTATTGCACACACGCTATACACTGCGACCAGGGAAATAACGATCAATGTTCATTGAAAACAGGTTTTGTCAAAGAAAATAGCTAAATTGAGATAACAGTGTTTTTTAGAACAATTAAACATTATGTGAACGTATTGGTTGAAGAAAAATATAACATCTATCAATCTTAGCTAAGTGACAGCGGTAACAATGTTTCCATATTTAATTCTGGTACATGTTTTTTTCACAATCACAATTCTAGAATTACTTAACCATGGGCATTAATAGCAGACCTGGGGGTGGGGTGGTAGGGACGACTCTAACTTGCTTAACACTACACGAACAAACTTCTCCGTAACAATTACAAATGAAGAGCTCCGCTCATTACTCTCATTACTGAATGGTGACGTCATATTTGTGACGCAGCTTGGGGAGATTTCGGAAATTGTGCAATGTGTGTTCATGACGTTCGAGGGACTTCTTAGACCTCAGGTGGTCAAAATTATAAGCGCAAGATGGTCTCGGCTATTGGAAGCTGAAAACAGAACTCAAACCAGACTTTCCATTGGTGAATTTTGGTGTTGTTTTTGTGTTAGTAAAGTTGCGCCATAAGTCAATCCCAGAAATTGGGGGTTGAAAAAGTACTCCTAAATAATCGTATATTATGCGCGATATAATGTGACTAGTGAGCTGGACTATTTGTTTCGGTGTCACTTGGTCAATTCTGAACACACTGTCTCATCTATGCAGGGTGACATGAACGTTTACTATGCTGACATTGCAAATATACATGGCTATTTTCCGGCAGTGGAACCAAGTTTGAATTGGGAAATGCATTGGAAGTATTGATTGCTGTCATAATTACATGCGCGGACCTGTGTTTTGACTAAGAAGGATCAGTTTTGGCGCGGTCAAGCATGGTTTGCATGACACGTACAATGTACACACAGATTTAGTGCATTCGGTTGTGTGTATACTGCAACGCGGTTCATTTAAACTTAGGTCAGTCAGCCGTGGCTTGATCGAGCGCTATAGATAGCCGAGAGTCTTTTGGTTATTTGCATATATAGGAATGTACTACACATGCGCGAATTGCCGTCGGTGACTAGCGTCGGTGACTAGAATCTTTTATACAGGCTTCAATAGAGTAGGTTTGTTTGTGCACTATAGACTATTCAGGGTCTCTGGCTGAAAAGGATTAATACATACACATGAAGAAAATAACTATTGTGTCTTGCACATTTTTACAAACTGTGTATCACAATTTGGTTTACTTAAAAATGGGCATTAATAGCAGCTACATGTATGGTGGGGTTGAGTAGGGGTGACTCTAACTTGATCTTGCTTCAGATGAGACTATTAAGGGTCTCTGGATGGAAAAAATAATTAAAACATCGTACATATGACTGAAACTAAGATAACTAGTACACATACTTTGTCTTAAAAATGCGAATCATGGTTATTTCACAGTAATAACGATTCGTCCATGGATTTGGTATAGACTACATCGATCATTGTTTATTTTATTAATCTTTCCATGGAGATGGCCAGCGCACATTAGTGTTAAAAAACATGTGCGATTGGCCGGATTCGAACCGGCGACCTTCGTATTACTAGCACGATGCTCTTGCCAACTGAGCTACCAAGCCAGGGTCGGTAAAGGAGCGATAGATATTTTCTATTGGCGTTAGGTCCGAAAGGTGCCATTCGCTTTCCTAGCGGATTTAAATTTTCTAATAAAAACGTAGCGCCAAAAATCGAGGTTGAAGAGCAGACAATAAAACTTTGAATCTGGTCATAGCCAATATGGCAGCTAAAAAAATAAATCTTCAAAAAATCAGGATACAAATTTACAAATATCAGCCACAAATCCAGATTAATGCGTCAATGAAACTGTTACTAATTAATATATCTCGAATAATAACCAACTCATAACAGACATTCTGATTTTTCGGAAATGGGCCAGCATCCATAGAGAAACTGTAATGGCGAAAAGGTCAAGGAATACCGTTAATGTAAGATTTTGACCCGAAGATATGGTCCTGGACCATATATTTTAAACTCATCTCATAGCGGCGCTACTCATGATTATGTGTGCGCTTTATTCCGTCAATGTGTTTATTTAAGTATTACAAAAGAGCGATGCTTTGCCAACTTGGATTGCGTGACGTGCGTCTGTGGGCGCTCGTTCGAAAGTCGTGTGTTCGATTCCCACTGCAGGAATAAAATTTTACCTCATTAATATTTTATCTTGGGGTTAGAGATTGCATCCTAGTTGGCGATTGAAGTAGAAAATAGTGAATAGCTGCCTCATGAGATAATTTAACTGCTTAAGGTCCTGGACCATAATATCTGGCCAGAACCTCACACGTGCAAGAATACCATAGGAATTACCATTTTTCGCAATGTTGGTTTCATGGTAAGCAGCCCAACGTGTGAGAAATGAGAACAATTTATTCAAACACTCAACGTAAATTACAGTATTTTCCTCTCATCAATAAGAATAATGTTAATGTGGTTGGAATTTGAAATCGCATATTCTTAGTTTTTACTGAAAATATTTCTTAACTAAACGTTCCCTTTAAATATTTCTAGATGAGGCATCTGGAGCCAGCAACGACTGGGGATTCGGTGGTCTGGGTGCAAAATACAGCTACGTGGTCGAGCTTCGTGACACGGGCGAATATGGCTTCCTTCTTCCCCCGGAACAAATACTGCCATGTGCTCAGGAAAACTATGCCGCAACGTTGGCATTGGCTGAACATGTATTAGACAATGATTTCTAGATCGAATTGCATAAAATTGTTATTTGAAATACCGAGTTTCGAACATCACTTATACTTTTTTTTTGGAAACGCATGCAAGAGCCCCTAAATCCAGACTTTCAGGTATCCTATATTTGTAACGCTTCTATTTCATAAAAAAAGTACAACCGTAGCCTTGATATCACCCATATTAATACTTTTCGTCAGCAATTTTTATTCAAGATGATATAATGAAATCCTATCCAAGGAATCTCCTTTGATAAATTATTATTTTACGGTTTTAAAAAGATTGAAAATGATGCATGGAGCTGTTCGTTTTTTAAGGCTCGCACATGACGCATTCGTACGAATCAAAATGCCAATTTTTATTACTAAACAGTAGAGGGCGTATAATTCTGATTTTTTTAAATCATATTTTGGCCGATGTATACTAATACCCCTCAATGTATTTAATTTACTCTTGAATATATATAATTATGCTTAAATATGTGTAATCTCTAAGTTCAAATAATATTTTACAAATAAAGTTTGATCTTGGTATTTCTTATCTTGAGTTCACTTTGACTATTTTATATCCCTAACATTCCTTAACTGCTTTTAAATATGGAGTGTTTCCGTAGCCGTATACGGCTACCTAACCCCGGGGTTCCGTAGCCGTATACGGCTATATAACCAAAACGGGAGTGTGGTTAGGTAGCCGTATACGGCTACGGAGCGTGTCCACAGTGGATCGGTTATATAGCCGGACAGAGTCATGCGTGACGAACGATCCATGTACGACCGTGAGTGCAACAAGAGATTTCACATGTGTCTAAAAATCGAAAGTACTGATTTTTGCCCTGATGTAAAGCTTTCCATACAAAAAATATCCTCATCCAGGAGTGCAATGGTTTTGGGGTGTATAATAATTATAATAGGGCTGTTTTGATATTAGAGTGTATCGGTGCGCATGGCTACAGAGCGCATAGCTCTGTAGCCATGGCGCGTATGTTCAAGGGTATTATGTTTGATAGAGATTACTTTTGCAGGGGAAGTTTCTGGAGTTTTGAGTTATGCACAGGTAATTTAACAGAAGCATGATTGATGTGAACTTTTAATAGCAGTGACGATGAAAACAGTGGCAACGGACGTGGGCCTGGGGCCTAACTGTTGAGTAATTTAAGCACAACTTACAAAATGTACTGATTATTACACTGCGTAGGCCTATTATTGCATGGCTTTAGCATAATTTACAATTTGAGTGGTGTTACAACTATGGTGTCATGACTTAATGATAAGCCTGTGGTATTGTCATGTAGTATAGAAAAAAA
>JAMKCH010010456.1:0-28323 GCA_023653785.1 Ophioderma brevispina | reverse complement strand
TAGACAAAAAAGTTGCATAATGACATATTTTGTTTCATTTCGTTGTGTTTAATTATTATTGAAGTGGCAACACTGCGATATGATGGTCACAACGACGTAAATTATGGATGGTCATCACTTTGACATCACCATTTGCCTGCGATGTGGATTTGTCGGAATCGTTTTTCGAGTAAGCTATTGGGCGGGAAATTAAAAGGGCAAAATACTCAACAAATGTGGACAATTTTCAACTTATTTTGACTTATATGTAATCTACGTTACTTAAGCTTTCCATCCATACCAAATTTTCCAAATATTCAGAATCATGACATATTTCCTTTAAGTTGTGTAACCCTTAAACTGAGGTATTGAAATTTGGCACTTTCTTTTTCAAACCTACCGCTATTCAAATGAGTGTCACTCAACCATGAAGAAATCAATTCTTATGATTTTGGTGTCATTGTACAGAAGAATACCTGAGCTTTGCACTGATTTGCAAAGGAGTGTAATAAAATTTTCAATTAAATGAGAAATACATGTCTGAAAAAAAATTCCAAACTTTTTTTAGATATCCACCAAAATGTTTTGTTGATATCGTTTAACGTCCGATAACCGCTGAGTTTGTTAGATATTTTCTTCGTTATACTGTGTTTCCAAAAAATCTAAATTATTATTATGAGGTATTCTTATTCAGTGGGCGGGTTTAGTAAGCAAACACGCAATATCATTGGTCGTTGCCTATCTTATATGAGACGATATTAGATAGTGCGTCGCCGCGCAAGTGTTTACGCGCGCGTGTATAAGGTTACGCAGTACACGCAGGTAGTACGGGTTGGTTCATTTTTTTACAGCGGGGGAATATTTTTATTTTTTTCAACTAATATTATTGAAATCAAACTATTTTTGGTGATTAAAACAACCAAAACTAAATAAGAATGAGAATAAAAGATAGGATTTGTTGTTTTGCCTATCTAATATCTTGTCATATTGGATGGGCAGTCCAATATTTTTATCGTAGTGGATACCGGCTGCGCCGGCATCCACTACTCAAAATATTGGACTGCCCATCCAATATGACCCATATTAGATAGGCAAAACAACAAATCCTATCTTTTATTCTCTAATTAATGTGCATACGTTTGTCTTCATCTGGTGTTATTATCAAGAAATATGATCATTTTACTAATTTGGAGATTGTCGAGAAACATTTTTTTACTAATTTGGAGAATAGTAAGTCATTCGTATTACCGGATAACTGATGATGCCCAACAGAAAAAATTAAAGATTTGCCAATCACATGACTACGTGTTTGGCATCTTTTAATGCATAATGTAATGTTTTAAGTTCACACTCAATGTCTAGTAAACTTAATCCCTTTTACTATTTATATAGACAAATCTATTAGATGGATTCTCGATCTTGGCTCAAGTATTTAAGCATTTTCAATCCAAGCCCCTTGTGAGGATCTATTTTAAATTAACGCGCATACGTCCTGAAATTAGGTGCATACTCATCAGCATAGCAACAAAGTTGATAGGAGTAAATACATACGGCCTAGAAGGATAGACCTAAAATTGCCATTCGAAATACCCAGCGCCTACACCTCCCACATAAACGCGAGGTAATGTGAGAGAGCGTGGCATAGCGGTAGGGTGCTTGCCTGGTGCTTGTTTACTGCTGGGATTTATCGGGGTCAATTTGCGATTAAGTCTGTATACGAGCCATGATTAATACAGAATACCTCTTCCTCCAGGGTTTCACTTGGATTGGGCAACTGAATTCATGGAAGCATACCTGCGCTTCGGAGGACGTTGAGCCGTTGATCTGTGTATAGAGAGTCACAAACTGTATATGTGCATCGAGTTCAGTGTCGAATAAGAGTAGGGTGTAAACCCGGCCTTTCCCGATCCGCCCCAGTCTAAAAAAAGTGGGCCATGTTCGGGACTTGTGGACACGCTAAGAAGAAGAACCGAGGTATAAATTCAGTCAATTCATTTTCAAAGCACTGTTATGTCAGTTGCAGGGTTGTTAGTACTTCAGCACGAAAAGATGTTTCTTTAAAACAGAGTTCGTCTATCGGTGTGGCTCCGAACCTGTAATGGCGCTGTTTATTGGAACCATGAAATAAACCCTGGAATTCGATATGTGCTATTTCTTTACTGAACAAGCTGAAAAGAATATGGCATGTCCTTTTATCATGAACCTTTGACTTATTAAAAAGCGTAACGGTTGATTCTATTTTGTTTGTGTACATATAGATAGTTGTCGCAGCAGTATCATATATATTGTAATGATCTAGGGAATGCAAGTGCTTCAATAAATGTTTGGCCACTGGCATTATTTAAATGGCAAGAACCGAAAACTCAATACTTTGACACAATAATGAAAGTAACTCTTATTGGACTGAATGCAAACTAATGCGAGGATCAGACAGTAGAGCAACGTGATTGGAGTTATTTTATATTGTACTAAGCGAAGCTTTTGTGGCGAAATTGTGGCGAATATACATTTTTATATAGAAGAGTAAGGCAATCATATAGAGTATTACAAGATGTTAGTGGGAAATGTGAGGCTTTTAAAGATCAGGAAAAAGGGTGGTCAGATTGTGGGATCCATGTATTTTAAGGTATGACGCAACAAGATTCTTATGGTAGGCGTAATTGTAAGGAAACAATTTCCTTGGCCTAGAACGTACCAGGAATTAACTCTTTCGTGGCCATTTGATACCCAACAGAAGAACCTGTAGTGGATGGCTTGCTGTTGTAGTTAGTTCTGATGAAAAACGATCTTGGTTGTTGAAAGATAATTGGGAACTACACGCTCATGTCAATTGTGTTGAAAAGGGATATTGACTTGGCATTAAACCCGGCCTGTGTTTCGAAAAAAAAAACTATTACAATGTGTATATAAAATATTGGAATTTATTAGTGATGTATTACTTCGTGATATTTCCGTTTATTCACCCACAACCACAACATCCTCCCATAAGCAAAAACTAAACGAACCAGGCATTGGGTTAACCTCTTTCCAAAACCAATAAGCTATCGATAATACACGTGAAGGTACCTAAAGCCTAGAGAAACCTAGAGAACTTCAAGCCAATCAACTAATCGAACTGCTTATTTGAAATTAGTTTGGAAACCACCACAGATTCTCAACAAGGAAGTATTGCAGGTATTGCCAAGTTTAAAAACACTCATGTAGTGCAGGTTTAATTTTGTCGGACCCAACGTAAATGTCATCCAGCCGTGCTCTCATTTATGTGTGTTATGTAAAGGATATTACCCGAGTTACTCTCCGTTCGTGGCTGAAAAGGCTGAGGGGCGTTAGCCCCGAAGCCATTCTCAGCCACGACTGGAGAGTTACGAGTGTAAAATCCGACTAACACATCTGGGACTTCACCCTATTGTCTTTTTTTCGCTCCATTATTTTGCACGATGGAGTTTTTTTGAAATGAGTTGTCTCAATTCCCAAGATAATCAATTAACCGATTGAAGCCGGATATGTTATTCAAGGTTTGTATGGAATGTGTGAATTAAGGTCGTTAAAACGCAATACTGGACAAAACTTCTTTGATTGTATAATTATGAGGGGATTAGGTTCAGTATTGATCGCATTTTCAAGTCCCCACATCAGCATTTCGTACTGCGATAGGTGTGGTGTTGATGTTGCTGTCACAGTTTGGAGTGGATACATATGTACATTTCTATTTGATTACTCTTCATTGCCTGACTTCATTTCCCTGTTGATAATATAGAGTAGGTACTGCTATTATGGAAATTACCGGCTAAATAGTGTAAACGAGATCAAGAGTTACTCAACTATATGTCAAGCAACACCTGTGTGTGTATGTAAGTGATTGCTATACAAAGTGGATGTATATATGAACCCGTACCTTGGAATTACAAGCTAAATGCACTTGCACTTGAGGATGCCTTGGATATATTTTTATGTATTATGATCATGATTTCGTTCGAATTAAACAACCTGGAGGTGGATATGAATCCAAATCCAATCTGGAGGTATTGGGGATTTACACGAGAAGGATGAAGATCTGTAAATAGGCTGTATCCATTACCCAGATATCCAGTAAATGTCGATGGCAGAATCATAATTCGGGAATTATACTGATCGACGAAGGCTCTATATTGGTGACAAGATTCATCGGTATTTGGTATTTTCCCTCTCCTGGATATGCTAAGGATTAATAGGAACTGGTATAGTGTCAAGGTGCGTTGGCTCGTTTTTCCTATTGGCCAAAATAATGTCGGCTGGACGGCTCGCATACAGGTTTAACTCCGCATTTTATAAACCTAACCGCATTCGTTTTTTAATGAAGTTTTTTTTTCAATTTATTTAATCGTGGGCGACTAAAACTTCGCGGGAAGATTTACATATTTACCCCTTAAAATTTTACAGGAGACATTTTTTTTAATTGATGACATACACTCACGAACCCTCCTAACCCTAAACCAAAATTTAAAAAAAAAAATGTTACGCTTACATCATGAAAAGTCCTGTGTAGCGCATATCCTTATTGACTTAAAGGTGCACGAGAGATTTTGAGGCACCCAACTATGGGTTCATAATAGGTCATTTCATAGAGTTAGATATCTTTGCCTTGTATTTTCCTACAGAAATGCCTTAAAGAGAAAAAAAGAGGATTTGATGTTGCTTATATTTCAATGTAAACATAGGCTGAATTTTGTATGTGCTCTATACCGAAATTAGAACTTTCACAATTTTTGTTACCAACGAAACATTCTCACTAGCTTAATTCCTTTAATGGAGATATTTTTTATGGAAAGCCTTATAATCAGGGCAAAAAATCAGTACTGTCGATTTTTTAGAGACACCTTATGTGAAGGTCTCATCTCGTTGCACCTTTAATTGGCTCTATAGAAAGCATGCTTTGATTTTCTGTCGTGCACGACAGAAAAATCCACGCATACTAACTACATCTTTACATAAAGACGGTGTCTTCAGCTTAATTACATCACTGTCATTTGTCGAAATTAATGTGATATGCATTTCAAATAATGCAAAACTCGGGCTCGAAAAAAAAATGGGCCGCTGCTTCCTAGACATTCCTCTGGCTTTTTAAAATAAAAAATGAATTTTTACGTCGCATCAGTCATATGAAGTCACAAACTGAAAATTCATGCATATCTTTACACAACTGTTACGAGAAAATACTTGATTATGATTGAATCTTAATCAAATAAACAGGAAACACAAATTAAATACATATAAGAAAACGCACACGATACAAGAGCCAGCAAGTTTCCGTTAGATTTTGACAAATTACAAAAAACATACTGAACAAAATATTCTAGGCCTAGTACACTATAAACAAAAGTTAAGGACTAAATGAAATAAACGTAGATCCAAGACCATTCCTGAAATATAAGATCAATACTCAAATTTCAAAACTTATCTCAACACAAAGAATTTATATAGTTGAAAATGTATTGAATACTCCAAGTCAACAAATAATAAAAAAGTACGAAATTCTTGTGAGATTCATAATATAACTTAAACTAGAAAAAATAACACACAAACTAAAAAGGAACGACCCAAAAATTAACTCGTTGTATGGTATGATATCGTGATTTTCATGTGATTTTTATCAAACGCAATCTATTTCTAAATTGTGTGCCTATTGTAATAACCTGCTTTGTATTGTTTTTCTTCATTGTTTTGCGCGAATGGAGCGAATGTTCCAATAACAACGCCATTCGTAAACTCGGCGAAAGCAGCCGCTTTTCTGAGTTACGAATTGCGTGTTATTTTTACTTTCGCTCCATTCGTGCAAAATAATGGAGCGGAAAAAACCATAAGGGTGACTCACAGATGTGTGGTTAAGTTTTAATTAGCACGTTCCCCGACAAGATCAATACATGGCACATCGTTCATAACGGTCACATGTACTGCAGAAGTGGTTTTTTTTTCACGTGCTCCACAGCGGGATCACCTACTCCTAATGTTCCTTACTGCATTTACACAAACAAAAAACACTACACCAAAAACAAAAACAACAAAACAAAAACCGCAACACACCACGAACGCATCCGTCACCAATTGCGCTGTTGTAGTGTCTATATTTCTCAAATGGAATCTACATCGGCTATATCGCATCCCTGCCGTATATTTAGGTTTCAAAATTTCATCGACCTCTTGATACTTGATAAATTTCAGCGGATTTTTTGGAACTTGCCCTTTTTGAAGCACAATCTTTTAAAAATCAGAGAAGAAGTTGTGTAAATATTTCTTCCTACATTATTTCTTGTAGACTTAATACTAACCCCAGCTATCAGCCTCCAAATCCATCCAATTTCCCTACACGCCCCATTCATTACAACACGCTAAAAAAACACACAGACAACAAAACCAACGAACACACACCCCTTTTTAGTATAAATCTATCATCACTTATTTAAAAGAGAGAGAGAGATCTTGTATAGTGGCGTAATTGTGTAAAATGCACATTGGTTGTGCCTTGATGCAATATTGAAATATCCGAGTTAAGATGAGTGGTCAATACTGATTCATTAAAGAGAAAAATAACCATGCCATCTTTATTTGGTCATTTTCATCAAATGACAAAATTTTACAATCATAAACATATATAAAAGTCAATATCAAGTCAAGGCAATCTTTGACGTTAGCTTATACACATTAAAACGATATTTTGGCGTGTGAATCTAGCTAATCAATTTTAATGAGAACGTGTATATAATGACGATAAATTGTTTATAAAGTGATCCAAAAATAACTATTTTTAAAGAAAGGTATTGGTTAGTGGAAAACTGCTTTCAACTTTTTCAACCGTTGGCACAATGACCTTGCACAATGACATTAATTAATTGGCTAAATAGAAGGACAAAGATAAGGGAAACGATGGATTCATCCATGTTACCAAGACTCGCACAGCAGCGTGACATCGCGGCCAATATGATGTGATCTTTTGAGTTTTGTCTAAACGTTAGCTTATACACTAACGTTTCCCTTTATCCAACTTATTATAGGGTGAGACGCACTATATAATCCGCTAAGATTCTAACATTCCATCACACATCTGCCATATTTGTTGGTAAACACGCCGTTTCCATCGACATGTTATTATGTTTAAAAAAACAAAAAACATGAATTTTGGCGCTCGTTGCCTCAGTCCATTTGAATTAAACACTGGTGGATAAGTGCAATATTATAACGCGTATAACAATTATTATTATTATAATTCCATCATGTAAGGGTCTCACACACCGCGTTGGCTAACTCAATTCAACAAAGGTAAGTTGCATATTATACAAACGCTCTGGCAGAACCCCGCCATTCCCTAAGTTGTTTTAACCAACGCGATGCCATGTCAATTTTCGAGCAATGCCGTGTTTTAGTTCTTCTGAAGTTTTGATTTTATATTTAGGTCTATTTGAAAATCATCACCATTTTTTTTAAATTTCAACCACCTATCCATACCTTTGAGGACTTACCATCCACACGCCACCCCTAAAAATTCCCTTTTAGCAAAAGAGAGTTTCTTCCTGCCTTATCGTGTCTAAACATTGTAGTTCTCAAATATGATCCACAGTCAGAGATGGGTACAACGTCTCTTCTTTCCACTAATTCCGCCAGGTCCTGTGTTGTGGCATTTTTGCGCCAGCAGTGGGCATACCAAGAGATGACACTGTCAATCACAGATGCTTGCTCCATAAATTCTTTGACTCACACCAAGGACATCCGCGTGAAACCGCGCCTCATCCAAGGCTGGCTTGCAAACAGGATGTTCTTTGTTCAGCTAGTAGCAAAGAATGAAGCCAATGACATCTATACCGACGACCATCCTAGGAGTGCAAGGAACCTGAGTTTTATCTATGCAGACCATCTTGAAATTGCGCAAAAAGATGTCAGACTTCACCGGTTGTCAAAAGAGACTTTCCAAATCTTTGGATGACCTGCACTCATATGAAACCACCTACGTGCAAATCCATCCAAGACACAGGTGTGTGGCTTTTCCATCTAAGCACAACCGTGAAGCCCAAAGTAGCCTAGTCTGAAACAACACCTGAGCTTGTGATAACCCTCCTGCCTACCTAGGAGTTACCTTGGACCGTCCTCTCTCTTATAAGACCGCACATTAAGAAACGAGAGTAAAGTATGTTCGGCAATAACATCTTGAACTAATTCACTGGCACAAGAATTGGTGCTCGCCCACATACCTTAAGGTCGACGGCACTTGCCATGTGCTACTTATGTGCAGAGTATACTTGCCCTGTACTGGGAACATTAACCCCTGCCAATAGTTTTGATTCAGCATTAAAATGCCTCCCTCCTGCCGGCTTATCCAAGGGTGGCCATTCGCCCAATAACCACCGGACATTATACATCCTAGAATAAATTGCTCCACCAGACATCCGTCGGTGTACAGCATGCAAGAGTGTAGCGCCAGTTTCTAATGTGAAGCACTCAATGTATACCTCCTTAACTCAGAAGAGTTTCTTATGCAAAGTCCAACACCTTAACCATCTCAAGGAGTTTAAGAGAGTCGCTTTTGTGAAAGAAAGGTTTGCTATCATCCAAGTAAAATCTATTGGTATTGAACCTGGTGAGCAACTTCCACCTGGAGCTCGCTCCTCATGGGCGAATGGCGATGTCTCAACAGATTGAGAACCAATAACCGGCCGATCTAAGGTTTCCTTGGAAAGTGATGCGGAACTGTACCACATACAATTGGAACTTCTCTTGGTCTGCCAAATGTTGGAGCAACAATACACAAACAACTGGACCTTGCAGAATTCAGTGAAGCAGCCCGACATTTTACATAATCTGGGTGGATCATATTGAGACCCACTGTGGTTAGATACGACTACGAAGAATAAAGAAACACCGTTAAAACCTCGAAACCACTGCTTTTTTATTTATTATGCACATTAGAGTTTTATCATTTGAAATTTTTCAATCTATTCCAATTTATCTATTTCAGTTTGGAGTTATTTGAATAGCAAAACTGGTTTTATATTCAAGTTATGAATTTTGGTATACATATCGCCCGCCCCGAAACAAATACATAATGATTTTTTAAATGTCTTTTATTGTTTTTCAAGGCTGTAATTATCATTTATGAGAAATGTGTTCGATTTACGACTTTTATATTTTGCCAATATCTTTGGAACGATGACTCCGATTTATGTAGTAAGAAAAAAAAACCCACGAAAGATACAATTTTTTTTTGTATCATTAATGCATTTTGCACTTACCTAGGTTTCCCATTACCTAATTTAATGTCCAGATGGTCCAAGAGGTTTATAACAACTTGACTTTTAATCGTTGCGGCTAGACTACTTACATGTAATTTAACTATGACAATCGCAATTTGAAGACATCTGTACAATTTAAACATTTTTTACAGAATGGCCTAGTTAAAAACCGGCGGTCCCCCGCTTTAGCGATACATGGCTTTCTTGCCTAACTGGATGTGGCCTTATGATCTGTGTGTGACATTTGAACTTGTTCTTTGCGCAGGTCCGAGACCTTTGAACCACATTTGGTACCATGGTCAGTTAACGCAAATTGACCTCCAGAAGATGGCCTTTGACCTTGGGTCACTCCCTGCACAACAACGGTCGATCAGATTTCGAATCATTGGAAGGCTTGTATTTTTCCTCATTTCATCTGCACCTATTTTGGGGCGGAATTTTATCTCATCATGATGCTTTGCATTCATATGAAGTGTACGGTACCGGAACATCAATTCGTACATACGAGCTATTGCAATCACATTTAATACTGCCACTTTAAAATGGTATAATGGATTAACTGAGATTTGAAAATTAAGTTATGTTGGTTATTGCCTTTCCTAGAGAACAAATAAAATATATGTTTGTAATCGGGTGGGCACATTTAATTGGATTTGTTCGGGCTCTCCTGCTTCAACAGAGAAATGGAGTTGTCTTCTCAGAAACATTATCTATCATAGCACTTTTGGGCGATGCAAATATCATTATTAATACTTGAAGAATAGAACAGCGAATCTATCTACTCTCACTTGTGTCTTATACGTCTGACCTTAGCCAAATCTTAGCATTCGAGCTCAAGGTTATCTTTTCTACACATTTGATATTTGCTGCCTGGTATTGTTTCTAGCCGCGTGCCATTCCGTAGGGAAGTGACTCATTTCAGGAAACGGCATTCCATCGAAAAGGAAATAGTATGTCTGGATAAACGTTTTACCGCCTCAGTAAAAAAAGGTTGGCCAGCAATGAAAATAATTGGTAATCGCGCAGAACATCGTGGTGTATTATACAAACAGATTTTACCCATGCTAAATTACTAATTCCGACCCGTCTTAGCACCATAGCCGGTTTGTATAAACAATAAGCTGCGTCTTGTATTTAAGCGATTTCTTTTTCTTCTTCTTCTTCTTTCGTTGTTTCCATGCATTTCACAATGCCGGGCCGATTTCTTCAAACGTTTTCTCTTCCCCCCCCCCTCCTCTCGCAAATAAAAGTGCGTGTGATATTTAGCGTAATGCAATCACCTTGTTCCATACCTATGGAATTTTTACAGGTTTTCGACCAGTGGTCATCTAATGCACACGTCTATCCCCTATTAGCCCTGGAGCTAGCACACATTTGAACACCTCAAGTAAAAATGTGCAAATTATTGGTGAGCTCATATGACAATAAAAATAGTTTTGAGTGTCTCAAATGCTTGCTTGATAAAGTAGGGGGGGAAACAATCAAGCCCCCTTTGAAAATGCAATGGACGTTGACCTGTGCTTCGTGCCCCTACATCGAACTAAACATTTAATACAGTTTAAAACTAATCCTTATTTAATCCTATGAACTCCAACCATAATTTGTACCATATTTTATCCAAAATCGGAGCACTTTAAAATTTGTGACCCGGTGCAACTGAAATTGACCCTTATTATTGATTTTTTTTTGCTGTTTTAAGCCTATAACTCTTAAACTTTAGGCTGTACATATTGCAACTAACTTTTCTGACCTTATGGTTCGACACATACTATGGGTGCTTTCAAACATGATTGGAATCACTTAACAATTTGAGAAGGGGGGGTCAAGATAAAATAATAAGAGTTGACCCCTTAACAAACTTGTTGGCCCACCATCCTTAAGGCAACATTTGCTGCACTTAAGAATCATGTTCAGGGGTCCGTCAGTCCTGTCAACATATTTAATTAATAACTCAAACCTTTTGTACTTGAGATGTGTACAAATGTGTGCTAGCTCCTGTGTTTTATAGTAAAACACAAGCCCGTATACTTCCAAACTTTTTTGGACCCAGTAACTCGACTCGGATGGCACATTCTTTGTCAAATATTCATAATATTCGACTAATGCATAATAACGGACTTTGCTCCGAAATCATCCCGATTAATTGAGGTATATAAGCTACGCGTTTCTCTCGCTCCTGTGGCCAAATACAACATACGGTAACGCTCTTTGGCTGCCTGCAGCACCAGCATTATGGAATGAACTCTGCCCATGCACATTATCGCGAATTCCTGGATTGTTTTAAATCATTAGTGAAAACATATTAGTTTACATTGAGGGTTTTTTAAATAAAACCATTCATTTTGATGTATGTTAGTATGTGTATGACTACTTTTAATTTGTTGCCATGGAACATATTATCAGCATGGTACTTTATGCTGTTTTTAAATATAAGGTCTTTTATATCCAGTTTTTGTATACCACATATTTATATGTCATATATAAATTAGCTGTGCCCCAATGCTTTTGAGCCTTGCGGCAAGCCTAATTGGTATGTACAAGCATTGTCATATCAATTCTTCAACTAATACCCGAAGATATGCTTATCAAGTGTCTTTAGTTGTAGTGATTGAAAATGATGTTGAGAAGCAAGTTAATTTGCACTTCGCTATTAGAATAACTCTTTTCAGCCCTCAAATAATGTATGTAATGTTTTTTAAATTCACACTCAATGTCTATTAAAAATTAATCCTTTTACTGTTTTTATAGACAAATCTATTATATGGATCCTCGATCTATGGCTCAGTATTTAACATTTTCAATCCAGCTCCTGTGAGCATCTATAATTAACTCGCATACGTCTCGGAATTCAGGTTGCTTTCATCCCCTCATAGCAAACAAATGTTTAGTAGTAACCCACGGCCTGAGGATAGACGCATACCTCCAAGTTACATCTCGCAATTATATGACCTAAACACCGAGGTAATAAAATCTATTTCAATCTCATTTTCAAAGCACTGTTATGTCAGTTGCAGTTGTTAGATTACTTCAGCACAAAGATGTTTTCGTTACACATATTCGTCTATCCTGTGTGGCCCCGAACCTGTAATGGCGCTGTTTATTGGAACCCATGAAATAAACCCTGGAATTTGATATGTGTTATTTCTTTACTGAACAGGCAGGAAAATAATATGACATTGTCCTTTTATCAGTATACATTTGACCTAGTGAAAGCGCGACGGTTTTATTCTATTTTGTTTGTGTAACATATAGATAGTTGTCCGGCAGCAGTATTCAATATATATTGTAATGATCTAAAGGAATGCAAGTGCTTCAATAAATGTTTTGGGCACTGGCATTATTTAAATGGCCAAGAACACGAAACTCAATACTTTGACACAATAATGAAAGTAAATCTTATTGGACCTGAAGGCAAACTAATGCGAGGATCAGACAGCAGAGCAACGTGATTGGAGTTATTTTATATTGTACTTAAGCGAGCTTTTGTGGCGAAATTTGTGGCGAATATACCTTTGCATATAGAAGAGTAAGGCAATCATATAGAGTATTACAAAGTTGTTATTTGGAAATGTGGGCTTTTAAAGATCAGGAAAAAGGTGTCATATATTGTGGGACCCACTGTATTTTAAGGTACTGAAGCAACAAGATTTCTTATGAGTAGCGTAATTCTTGTAAGGAAACAATTTCCTTTGGTAGAACGTTACCAGAATTAACTTCTTTAGTGGCAATTTGATACAACAGAAAACCCTGTATTGGATGGCATAATTGCTGTTGAAATGTTTTTTTAAAATTATTCAACGATATCAGTGTAAACTTGTAAGTAAAGTGATTTCTTATTTATTGTTCTTTGTTTTCACAGTTTGTGTATGACATTATTGCTGCAATGATTCTACTCATGGATCGAAACAATTAGTTTACAGCATTTACTTTAACCAACCCTTATAATCCGTCTGCCCCTGATTTGCTTTATGAAGAAATACGGATGGACATAATTTATGCATAAGGATGTACACTCAAGAAGCTAAGGATGTGCAAAATATTTGCCAAAATTTATTTCCGCCTGAAATCAGGCCGTACGCGGGGGGGGGGGGGGGGGTGAGTGAAGATGTATTGAGGACAATATAATTATATACTTGTTTGGACATTCTTTACCACAAGTAGTTATTTCTGATAACAATGACCGTTGTTTTGCAAACGATATGTGAACTAACGCCTACAGTCATTGTGTTGAAATGGGTATCCCACCTTGGACATTAAAACCGGTTTATTGTTCGAAAAATATTACAATGTGCAAAGAATATTGGAATGTATTATTGAATGTACTTAGTTGGATATTTTCTGTTTATTTCACAACACACAATCCTCCACCATGTAAAATCTAAACGAACCAGGCATTGGGTTAAAGCATATTAGGATTTTTTTGAAGGGAGCCCCCCAATTTTTCAAACATTTGGAGATTTTTACACGGTTGATGGTAACGGTAGTAAACTATACCTGCGAAGTTAAGCTCGAATGTCTATGTGTCACAAACTGAGAGGGAATTTTGTACCAGAATAATTATTATCAGGGGATCCCCGATAATATTGCAACGGCTGCGTGCAAACGGCCTTCCAATGTGAAATAGCCGGATATCACCATGTACGTGTCTACGCTCTCCATTATGGTTTTAATAGTTTTCGGAGCAAGTCAAGGTTAAGTTATTTTCTCGAGGTGGCAACTATTTCATCATGGACGACCTAAACGTAAGAATTCGCAGCTCTGGACTAATCCACTATTGGAACCATTTCTAATTACAAAATCGCTTATTTTTGTGGATAAATACGCATTTTTTGGCATTGGTCGTTCGCAGGTATAGTTTTTCCTAGACAATACCCACGTCACTGTGCAAAAATATCAAATTTTTGAAAATTTGGTGGCGACTCTCAAAAAATGTGCCAATATTGCTTTAATCTCTTTAAACCATAAGTTATCATACACTTGAAGGTAACAGAAAAGCTACGAGACATCTTAAAACTTCAAGCCAGATCACATAATCGAACTACCTTAATATTTGCAACTAGCTTGGGATCTGTATCAGAAAGTATTGCAGGTAAAACGCTCAATCATTGTAGTGCAGGTTTAAATTTTTTTCGGAAGCAAATTAAGTGACATCCACCCGGGCTCTGTTTTTAAAATGTTGACAAAAAAAAAAAACAAAGTCACAAATGAACGCTAATTATGTGTGTTCTGTTTTAATTACACTGTCCCCGACAAGATCAACATGAACACAAATCAAGTTCAACGTTTCCACAACTGCAGAAGGTGTTTTCAAGTACTCCAAGCGGATCACCTACTATATAGTCCCTAACGTTTTCCTTACCTAAACTACATGTTATTACACTTTTGAAAAAAAAATCACGCACGACACGGAGCGGACCCCTGTTTTAGTGGTAAATTGCCCCTAGATATAACAAAAATACGTTACCCGTCCTTTTTTTTTGCGGTGATCGTAAATTTCTCTCACCAACAACAAGAACCACACATCACAAACACAAACAAAAACAAACAACGGCATACCGCATCACAACCCCCACGGCAACCACGCAACCGCATGGAATCATACATAAGAGTGAAATTCACCGACCTCTGATACTTAGCTTTTGCACGGATTTTTGACTTAAAGTGAAATCACTGCCCGTTTTGAGGCAAAAGCCTTTTAAAATCCAGAAAAAGAGTCTATTCTTCATACATTATTGTTTAATCATAGTGGGGTAATAACTTTTCTGCTATCAGCTCTCAAATTCTCCATTCCCTACAACACGCCCATTCATTATATACGTTAAAAACAAACAAACACAAACAAACAAACAAACACAAACACACAAAAACAACGAACGAGCAAACCCATTTTAGTTAAAGCTATATCACTTATTAAAAGAAGAGAGAGGGGGGGGGGGGGGGAAGAGACACAGAGACAGCGAATTGTATGGTCCATAATGTGTAAAATACCACATGTTCTGCTTGATGTCAATGTTGAAGAGGACCCAATCTTTCCGTAGCACATTTATCGAGTTTAAGATTAGTGGTCAATACGGTTCATTCACCATAAAATAACCATCCATCTTTATTGTCCATTTTCACTAAGAAAAAAACCTTTAACATCGTAAAATATAGCAAAAGTTAATTATCAAGTCAAGCAATCTTTGAACGATTAGCTTATTCACCACAACAAGGTAATTTTGGGCTGCGTGTGAATCTAGCTAATCAATTTTATGAGACGGTTATAAATGAAGATAATTGTTTATAAAGTGCTCCAACATAAACGATTTTAATCAGGTATTGTTATAATGTTCTCGTGGACGTCAAAGGTCCAGAAAAAAAAATACCTTTCAAACACAATAAGTAAGCATGACAAATGATCTAATTTTATATAATAACCGATTTAATGATTTTAATCAGATTGCTAAGCATTTGGTATTTCCAAAAACAAAATTAACATGTAAGCATTAATGTAACAGTACCACGGGATATTGTGCATAACAACATTTCTTCCAGATTGAACGGCTTATTCCACAATACAGAACGTTGCAGTTCAACGATGATAGATCCTCACAGCGACAGGCTCCAAAATGCCAGCGGGCAAAGTCCCACTCATACTCCAACAGGAAACATTCCATGGATATCTTCTCAATCTGACAGATAACGTTTGTCCAGCAGTTCAAGACACAAGGTTTTTTTTTTCAACAGTGTTTTGATTTGATATTTTGGCATGTGGTTTGAAAAACATCACAATTTTGAATTTCAATTTCACCCACCCCTACCCATACTTTTGAGGACTTCGCATCCACACGCAACCATAAAATTCAATTTTTGTCAAAAAGAGTGAAAATATAGTTTAGTGAACAATTACTGGAGCTTTTGGTAAGTTAATTACTTAAATAGTTATCAAAATTAAAAGCTAACAGTGGGCAGGGTTGCATTTCGTGACAGCAGAAAGACTTCCTTTCACGACATGAGAAGCTTGGAATGCCAGGCCATAAACTACACCACTTATTAATTCAACACCAAGCTTTAGAGCCTGTGTAGAGGTATCATGTATCAATTTATATGGATCTGGACCTGGACCATGAAGAACTACAGGATAGACCGGATGGCACCTACACCAGCTTCTTATGCGAGTCAAAACATATCATATCGGTGTGAGCACAAGACCAAAAGCACGGATATATGGAGGTATCCCTCCAATTTAATCTTCTGGTCATCCCACGCCGTGCACTACCTGCTAGTCACTGTTATGGAGCGGTTTGGGACTGCAACATTTCGGGAACAACACCCCCCCTCACCCTCGGTAAAACAAACGCAACCACTTCTATTCGAAAGATATTAATAAATATTTAAAAAAAAAATGAGGTTGTGGTCACAAACTTTGGTGGCAGGGGTTTTTTTTTTAATTTGGTGTAAAAATTACGTTTTTGAGCTAAAAACTTAAGAATATGAAGATTTATTAATTTCTTTCTTAGCAAAAAACAAATTTTAATCATCATGCATACTATCAATCTCTGACATTATATTATAGGTTCTGTTTTATACAATATATAAATAGTATAAATATTTTTAACCAAAAAAAAACACCCAAATCACCTTTTTTTTCCACACAAGCATCCTTTTTATCCACATGTAACCCACAATGATATTCCTGAATCTATATCAATAACAAAAGGATACCATAAAAATAAGATTGTAACATTTTTTACTTCAAAATATAAAAAATAATAATTGCGCTAACTACGCTTGCATCCCAAATTTCATTTTTCCGGCATAGAAATCATCCCTTTCCATCCCACCAAAATAGTGCACACAACCATCGTCGTTTTCTTACATCTTAAATAAGGTGGTTGTGTTTTGTTGTATCGGTGGGGAGGGGGTAACCTGCAACTAGAGCACTTTTTCAAGGCTCCGGCCGTCCGCTATGTTCAATCGTGCGAGTGATCACGAGGTCCTCAGACGTTACATGTTGCAAGTTACCGATGCCAATAAAGGGTCCTTTGACTTACATTGATGTGTGGATTAGCTCGAGACAAATCCAGCATATTGCTGCAGCACAACCATTTAGGAGAGGTACCAGGGCCGAATAATAACATTTGTCCATCATCGCTAAAAATTGACCGCAGTGATGTGGAGTTCATGAAACGGGTGATGACAAAATGAAAAGTGGTGGCATTTTTGCCTACGACGCCATTTTCCAATTGGTAATCCATCTAAAAAGCCAAAAACCGTATAAGACATGTTGGTGTAAAAAAGGATTTTTTTCTGGGTCAAGGACAAACATTATTCTCCAACTATAAAATGTTGTCCTGTGCCGATATTTTTCCAAGATGGGCTGACATTTTAATGACCAAACCTTACATTTCTTTAATATAATCTTAAAGCTTGATTGTGTGTTAAAATTAAAAGATATGTTCTGGGTCAAGGAGTTCAATAAAACTATTTACAAAACTGCCAGAAGTAATATAAAAGTACTGGCACTTTTCATACGCACTATTTTCCAAGATGGTCAACATATAAATACAATTCGTTTATACCTTCATGCTATATACAACCCTAGGAGGACGATTTTTGGGTGACAAAGTGGATGTTTTTTAGGTCAAAGAAGATTTTCACAGCAATATTCTCAAACTGTCAGATGACTCACGTGAGTCATGTCATTCATGTACTACCATTTGACACGAGTCACGCAAAATAAGACACTTTGCTACTCTTTATGTATTCCACCCAAAACATGTATATGGAATTGCATGGGAATTTTGATATTAAGGCCTGTATTGTTTTAAGAAACTATTATCTTGTTTTTTTCAGATATGTCAAGAGTAAAATGGCCCCGAACAATTAAATAGTCTTGGTCACGCCGGGCACAACTATTGGTAGTCAATTGTTTTGGGGCCTTTTCGTTTATGGGTCTAAAGCAGCAGTTCGGACGTTCTAAGAGAGTTTACTGAGGAGTTTCTGTGTTGGTATTAATTATACAAGCATCTGGGTTACTATTTTATCACATTTCCACATATAAGCCTGACATTAAATGCTGTAAGTTAACACTCTTGGATACTTGTACTTACAATATAGGGCTATCTTGGAAAAAAAAGTGACAATGGAAATAAACATCACTTTTATATCTCCTACAGTTTTGAGAATAGTTTTAAATAATTGACTCCTTGACCCAGAAAAACACTCATTTTGACACCAAAATCATCTTCCTAGGTTATATAATTAGACATATGGTTTTCTTTTCTTTCTTTGACGAGATGTCGCCCATCTCTTGAAAAATAGCCGTTATATAGAATTTCCATGACTAAGTACACCAGAGTACGCGCTAATTTCTTTAAAAGGCGGCCCTTTTGGAAAATGTTGGTTTTTATATAATGCACATTGCCATCATTTTTCTTTTTGTCATCACTATTTCATGAACTACAACACCCATTGATCGATTTTAGTTAGTTTGCATAATGTTATTATTCCGGCCCTGGTTGGTAGAAATCTAAGCCCCTTTTCAACCTTATTCTGCAGCACACAAGATCCAACTGACATCCACAACTTAATGACAAACAGGGCATTTGGCGCTACATCGTAAACAGCATCTCGGCTTGCGGTTCGGCCGTTTGATAGATAGAGTACATTCCACTCACTTTCGGAGGACGATGGATTGTATAACCCAATCCCAAGTGACCAGTATTGGTTTTTTGTAAATATATATTTTTTGTAATCATTTGCTTTGTTGTATAAGTATCGAGTGTCCTGCGTAAATCAGTAAGAAAAGCTTGTACTAAAATGTTGTAGTTACACAACCCAGGTGTTCATATACTGCCAATAATGTCCGTGTTACTGTCCTAACCACCCCTCAGTCTATTGTGTTCTCCATTGATTGCTTGTAACGCATCATTTGTTTTCAACCCTGTACCAACTGGTCTCGTCGACAATGTCACGGTTTATTCCCGTACATGTTGCTATGGTAGCTTTAAACCGGTACGAGTACCTCGAAACAATTTGTTTTATTTAGAGGTGGACCTGTTTCTTATCAATCATATTTCAGAATATCCAACCTGACTTGAAGAAAAGATTTCATGAATAAAATGAACTTGATCTATATTGCATATATTTTCTCTAACTTTTAGATTAGTATTTTAATTTTAAATATATTTAAAAAAAAATAGATTGAAATTGTCTTTCCAGAATCGACATCCTCTCATGGTGAAGGCTTTCACTGCCAGCCGGAGGGTCTGATCGCTTTATTAAGTTTCGTATTTATTCTTGGTGACAAAATGTCCTGTGTAGAGGCCGTTGAGGTCGTAAACCAGATCTATTTTTATTAAGAAATTTATATCCCACTGCGGATTTCACGTGTCTCATTGCTCATTCCTTTTAACGTATCACGACACATGATCTCATGCATAATACGATTTGTATTGTGGTCGTTTTATGTGAGCGTATTTTTTTTTCCCTGCAGATTCTTTACGATTGCTATGTCCAAGCATTATGTCAGACAATCCCTTATTATCTTCACCTCTTAAAGAAGGAGAGAAATAAAAGATAGCAAGCGATTACCAATATATAAATCACTCCATTAACATTTTTGTGGCATAAAGGGTGGGTCCTATGATTTCGTTGTTCGAGCGCCGTGTTTTAACGCTTAATTATGTTTCCCTAAATATCAGTTGCGTATATTTTGATGAAACAAATCAAATCGGTGATATCGTTTATACTAATTATCAGAAATAAGCATTTGGTGGCGCTATCCAAATTTTTACTGGAGTATTTTTTTTTTCTTCAGCAATGTATTAAAGGTGCTTGTTCCGAGGATGTGTATGTGTTCTCTCTTGATATGAGAGCCTGGCCTTGCACATACACCCAGCAAGTACCGTGGGGAAACAAACTTGCGGTTTGATGGTCTACACACAATAAGGCATGTTGCAAAGCCCTAGTCAATAATGTGATGACTGATTGAGGGAGAATCAACCCACTTAAACCAGGCCGGTTTTTGTGTTATATATTGGGAATGAATGAAATGGTTGGATGGGCCTCAAATTTCAGGGCCGACAAGGAGGAGAAAAATACGGGCTTTCATCTGATATCAAAATCGATACTACTCCGGGTAAATCAGGGGGGTCCAAAGACGATCGGAACACGCACCTTTAAGTGCTTTTTAATTTTTGGCGGGAGAAATTGGTGTGCCCTCATAACAAATCTCATTTGAATATGAATAACCGCATTTTCATTGTCTTCCTGTTATGTGTGTGTTTATGTACCCCATAAATGACCAGAGTTTGGTTTTAAAAAATACAACGCCAATGCGGGGTGCAGAGGGATGAACCAGGAGGCACCAACGGTAGTGCAACAGGACGCATGCACGGGAAGGGGTGAATGAACTGGAAAGCGAGGAATAGGAAGAGGAGTAGTATATAGAGATTATCTAGAGATAGAGAGATAGAAAAAGGTAGAAAAAAGAAAAAAAATAAAAAAATTAAAAAAATTAAAAAATATATATATAGATTTATATAGATTATATATATAGATATAAACAGGGGTCTGTTACGCCATTATCTATGATAGAACATGTGTCCAAATTTGTTGGTTTAATTAAATCCTATCTCGTTTTCAAATGGGACACCGTTTAAAAGACAAAGGAGAACGCGTCAAAAGAAAACAACCCGGAGTCGATTCGTTGACCTATCAGCGCGTTATGACACTGTAATCACCAGAAGCTAGAAAGCTAACTCCATAAGATTCTTGAAACGCACCCAAGAACCCATTACCGCATGACTGAGCTCATCCAAGGATTGCTTGCAAACAGGATGTTCTTTGTTCAGCTAGGAACCAAGAAGAAGAGAAGAAGAGCAATGACATTATATCGACCGACAATCCTAGGAGGTGCAGGAACTGATGTTTATCTATGCAAACATCTTGGAATTAGCGCACAACATGTGATTCACAGTTGTCGAAAAGAGACTCTCCAAAGCTTTGGATGAAATCACTCCTTATTATGAGGAAAACCACCTACTGCAAATCCATCCAAGACGCATGTGGTGTGTCCATCTTCGCAACGTTGAAGCCAAGGCGCCAGCTTAAGAACCTGTTCTGGTACACCCTTGGAGCACTGTGATAACCCTGTCTACCTAGGAGTTACTTGGGACCGTACTCTCTCTCTTATAAGACACACATAAAGAGCGAAGAGTTAAGTATGTTAGGCATAAATCTTGAACAATTCCACGGCGAACAAGATGGGTGCTCGCCCACATACCCTAAGGTCGACGGCACTTGCCGTCCCACTCATATGCAGGCGTATTCTTGGCCCTGATGGGAAAGTTCAACCCATGCTAAGAAGTTTGATCCAGGCATTGAATGCCTCCTGCAGGCTCAGTATCAGAGGCTGTCTCGCCAAGACCAAAAAAAAAAAAAAAAACGGACAACTTATACACCCTAGCATACATTGCTCAACCAGAAATCCATCGTATGAAGCGAGTATGCAAGAGTGGAGCTGTCAGTATCTAATGTGCAAGCACCCAAGTCTGGACAGAGACACGTTGGCTAACCGCCTTTGAAAACCAGAGAGAGTTTTCTTAAGCAAAGGCCAACACCTTGAACCAGTCTAAGGATTTAAGAGAGTCGCCTTTGTGGAAAGAAAGGCCTGCTATCCACCAAGTAACATCTTGGTATTGAACCTGGTGAGATCTTCCAGATGGAGCTGACTCATCATGGGATGAATGGCGATTGTATCAACAGATTGAGTACCAGAACCGGCCGATTAAGGTTTTCTTGAGAAGTGGGGCTACCGGAAAGTAGATAGGACATACTGTGATTGCGGAACGGTACCACAGATAATGGAACATATCTTGGTGTGCCGCATACTGGAGCAACAATGCCACAGACAGGACACCTTGCAGAATTCAGTGAAGACGCAGACAGAAATTGTACATAACTTTGGCTTTCATATTGAGAACCACTGTGGTTGGTACGATAAAGAAGAAAGAAAACAACCGTTAAAACCTAGAAACACTGTTTTTTTAGTATTATGCAAATTAGGTTAGCATTTGAATTTTTAATTCATATTCAAATTATCTATTTTAGTTGTAGTTATTTGCATAGCAAAAACTGGTTTATAATTTCAAGTTATGGATTTTGGTGTTACAGTATCGCCCCTGAAAACAATGTAAATACTAGAATGAATTTAAATGTATTTTATGTTTTGTTCAAGGGACTGTAATTATCATTTATGAGAAATGTGTGTTCGATTTACGACGTTTTAAGTGGCAATATATTTGGAACGATGACTCCGATTTATGTAGTAGAAAAAAAAACACACTTGAAAGATAAAATTCTGTTGCCTGTCCTAAATGCATTTTGCCACTTCCCTAGTTGCCCATTACCTTAATTTTATGTCCAAAGATGGCAAAGAGGTTGATAAAACTTTTACTTTTATCTGTACGCTAGACTAATTACATGTAATTAATATGAACAATCGCAATTTGAATAAAATACAATTCGCATACAATTAAATTAAACATTTAGGAATTTAAGTTAAAAAACAGGCGGTCACCCGGCTTACGCGATTACCGGCTTATGGTCCAACTGGATGTGGCCTTTGATCTGTGTGTGACCTTTGACTTTCGATTTGGCCTTTGACCTTTTTGGTCCTCCATGCCAAATATCAGCCCCATTCCTCCGCAGCCTCGACCACACCGCTCACCCCATAAAATCAGATTTAGGTATCATCAGAAGGGATTGGTTGTTCTCATTTCACTGCAACAACTATATTTGGAGGAATTCCATCCCATTAATATGACTTGCGTAAGGGTTACCGGAATCTTAAACAGTGTGAAAGATTTGGAAGCAATCATTGGCCGATGCCCGGGTTCATTCGTTTACATTGAACCCAGGGGTTAGTACGCGCTGCCGTATTGATGTATTTAGGGTGAAGCGACCTTTCCCCCCCCCGGCGTCATACTGCGTTTGCTACGTTACGCGCGCGCTGCCAACGTTGCGTATGATCGTTGCGTTCAATGGTGTTCGATGTTGTTACTGGTGGTGGCAGTCCTTTTTGTTTATTAAAAAGCAGTAAAAACGTGGCGAATTGAGTTAAGAAGATCAATAAAAGCTGTTAAGAATGCGAAAAAGGTATGATTTTGGGAACGGGTACTCTTACGGCGAATTGACACGCGACCACCATTATTTTTGGGAGTGGAAGAACTCGGCCTCGGCCTCGTTCTTCCCATTAAAATAATGGTATCGACTTGGGGTCCATTCGTCGCGTAAGAACGAGAGTACCGTTCCAAAAATCATACCTTTATTCTCTAAATAATTCCTACATACGGGCGATTGAATACACATAATTACTGCCACGTTTAAAATTGGGTATATTGGATTCAAAAGGAGATTTTGAAAAATGTTTTATGTTGGTGGGATGGCTTTCCTATAGACAAATATATAAAATATAGTGTAATCGAGTGGGCACCTTTAATGTATTGTTGAGCTCTCCGCGTCAACAGAGAAATTGGAGTAGTCTATCTCAGAAAGCATTACCTATCATAGCACTTTTGGGCGACGATTGCAAAAATATCATGGTAGTAAATACTTAAGAATCAGAACAACGATCTATCTACTCTCACTTGTGCCCTGACGTCCTGACCCTTAGCAAAATCTATTCATTCGAGTCAGGTTATCTTTTTCGCCATTGATATTGCTGCGGTATTGTTTTCTACCGCGTGCCCATTCCGTAGGGAAGTGACGCATTTCAGAGAAATGGCAATTCCTATCGAAAAGGAAATATTATCTGTCTGGATACACGTTTTTACGCCTCATTAAAAAAAGCGCAATGAAATATTTTATCGCGAACGAACAGCGTGGTGCCATTATACAACAGATTTACCAGCTAAATTACTAATTACGAACCGTCTAGCAACCAATAGCAATGTGTTTTGTTATAAAACAAATAAACTCCATCTTTATTTAAGCGAATTTCTTTTTTTCTTCTTCAATCTCTTTTGTGTTACCGTGCATTTGCACTATGCCTGGGCCGATTTCTTCAAACGTTTTCTTCTTCTCATGCAAATAAAAGGTACTTATGATAAGTATGGTAAATGGAATCACCTTTGTGTTCCATTTCACTATGGATGCATACAGGTTTTGAACCAGTGGCCAATGCTAATCCCTTAGTAAACACCGTAGACCTTCCAAACTTTTTTGACACAGTAACTTGGGGATCATTTTTTTCATGGTCACAATCCACCGAATAATTTCCTTCTCAAAGCCCTAAAATGTCTTCCAGGGCTAACAACAAACGCTGACGGAAACGCTGACTCGCTTGGTTTCGCTTCATGCTCATATAGTCAATTGGTAAAATGGTGAGATACAAAGTTGGCAGGCGCGATACACATGCGTCAACGTCACCTTCTGACCTTGCGGACGTGTCAGTCGACGGGAATTTCTAAGTGCAATATGGTTGTACATGGGAGACTCTTTTTAACCAGAAAAGCATATAGAGACATATTTGCTACTGGTGGCTTGGAATCAAATTGGAAAATTAAGAAGTTTAAATGCAGCTGCAGGATACGAATAGTAGTAAAATTAAACTAAAAACTTCGTCAATTAGATCATTGCTCACCCTCGGGCCCTCGTTGGCGTAGTTTACCGAGGTGAGCAGTTGATCACTAGATTAGGCCGTTGGCACCTTTATGACATGTCCTTTTTAGTGCTTCAAGCATGTAAGTGAAACGAATAGGAATTCTAAAATGTACTGTTATTTCCTATATACGGCTACCATTCCAGTCTCTGCTATCACCTCAGGTAAAAATTCGGTGCAAACTGCATATCGCCCTAAGATTGCACTACATGTATGTGAGAACGCTACATTCAGGGTGATTGGAATGATGAAGAAAGGAGGGTACTTTTTTTATGTAAATGGAAAAATCAAATGCACTATGTCATTAATTTCTAGATAATTTCGTTAAATATAACAAGGCCGAGTTATTATTCACTCATTATTTGTATTGTATCTGATAAATAGATGATTATCACCCTTCTGAACAAAATAACACCACATCAGATCCACGACTTTATTTGATCAGAATGTCAGATTTTAGTCAAATAAAATGGCATTTTTCAAGCTGAAACTCTAACACATATGGTAATTACATTTTACTTTTTCAGTAAAAATGTCAAGTTCGGCACTTAGACTAACCACATTTGATCCGTCATGCGCTGTAGGGGACTTCTATATGAAACGTCCTACTATCTTTAGATATCGAGGGTTGACAAACAGAAGGACGTAACTCACTTTTGGTGATTATGTAGGTTTTGGTAAACCAAAAAATCGGTAACACCTACATATTCTGGAAAGTCTACTTCCAATGCCTATCAAACAAAACAACACTTCACCACATCTCAATGGTGCACACTTTGGTTTACTACAGAAAGCCTTAACTCTTAGTTACGACCTTCTGATGATAACTGTATTTGGCCAAACAATGATTTGAGGTAATTAGTTGCACAATGCCAGAATTGCATGCGTTTGAGCTCCCTTATCCAACTTATATGATGATTTCTTTTAAACATTCCCAAGGGATGACATGCTTAAACAGCTGATTGAAATAATGTGTAAATCATAGGCATGATTACAGATGTAACTCACAGATTACCGTTTTCAGTTACAATCAGAAGGACGGAACTCAGCACTTAAAAGAAATTTAAAGACTTCTTTAATTCTGCTGGTCATAATAAAAATGTTCTTTGTTTACTAAAGTTTATATAATGTTTGCTTACAGTACATATATGAGCGTTATGAGATGTTTACATTTTGAGTAATGAATAGATTTGCTCGTTAGAAAATATGAAACATCACATTTCCTTCCCCCCCCCCCCAAAAGCAGTATTTTTGGAGTTAAGTTAAGCTTTCTGATTGTCAAACCTTGATATGAAATTAGTTGGTTGAACCTAATGGTTGAGCCTTGCGGGCAGCCTAATGGTTATGTATTAGCATTGCCATCTCAATTGTCAACTAATAGCACCCGAAGTTATGCTTATCAGGTGTTCTTTATTTGTATTGATTGAAAATGTATGTTAGAGAAGAAAAGTTATTGACACTTTTTCTTGTTTCGATATTAGAAATACTCTTTCAGCTCAAATTTAAATCAAAATGTTTCCTAATGGATATGATTTATGAATTTCCACTTGCATCTTGGCAGGATTTTGCGATCATATCAAGGCTTTCAGATGGTTGTTGAATTGGCACTTTTATTAAAATGAATAAAAATGTTAATTTTTTAATTTTGAATTTAGTGTTTTTTCTGTTTTTTAAGGGGGGGGGGGGGCCATTTTTTTTCTCTTATTATTTTTGGGGTGATTCTCTTGATACTCTCTAAATTTCTTAGATTAAAAGGCATATGGAGGACAAAAGGAATTCAGATTAAAATTTAATATATGTTAATTAACTTGAATTTGCTGAAAGCAATCCAATAAGATTTTTATCATAAGAACTCCCCTCAAAAATGAAAAGAGTTTGTTTGTTACAACAAAATAAGGTATGATTTTTTTAAACATACGACCTCTCAAACTTCAGCGGTTTAAAATGAAAATATTATCTGATACATGTTCCATTATTCAATATGATTTTAAAGATTATTATTAGATCATTGCCACCATCCTCTTTCGTTGAAGACGTAGTATAAAGTATTACTACGTGAATAAAAAAAATGTGCACAGGATGCAGATGCACTGACCTGATTGATAAAATCACCGAATATAGATGTGTTAATGTTTTAATAAAGCAAATCTAATATACTTGGACGGGGCCATAAGAGTCAAGTGTTGAAAAAAATGAATGAAATCGACTGAAAAATAAGCCAGATATGACAATTTTGTAAGGGCACGCCTCTTTTCCTCATTCCAATGGGATTTTATACAGGTAAGCAAGATATTACGTTGATGTACGATATAGGGGTATAGCATATGAAAGTAATGAGACCCTTGCTATTTGTTTAATTGATTAATGAATAGCCAATTCTGATTATTGATCCTCAAAAGAATCAAATGTTCACACAAAATCTCGCCCAATAATCCTGATGTGTAAATGAAAAGGAGTTCAACCATATTATGCAATCAGTATTCCAAGCTATGCCAATAAGGGACTAAACTCTTAGCAATATTCCTATAAACAATGGGAAGATCTTGTTTTCTTGCTCTGCAACAGGTTGAATTGCTCTGTGTTTGGGTTGTCATATACTGGACATTGGTATAAATAGATTCATTGATTAGTCGTGGTTGAAAACTTCCAAGAAAATGTAACATTTCATTAAGTTGACAAGGCATCATAAATGTACATTCTCACAAACACAAGTTGACTGTGGTAAATCCCCAGGAATGGAGAAAATGGGATGTGTGCTTTTATAAAACCCGCCATATTTTTCAGTCGAGTTCCTTCATTTTTTCAACACATCAAAAAGTATATTTAGATGTTTTATAAAACCAACAGCCAAATCATGGATATAGTGATTGCATTAGGTCAAGATAATCTTTAATCCTTGCACCAATTTTTTTTTGATTCAACGTAGTATGGTTTGTTGGCTTTCACTAACCCTACTATAGAAGTACCTACTGAAATCTGTGAATAGGGTTTGCATTAAGAGAGCATAAATACTTGGAATATCAATAGAAACGGTAGTGAAAAGAGCCATCTAGTACAGCTTCCTCAGTATTGAGATATCCACTGTCACAAGGCGTATCTCCGATGAAATAACCAAAAAAGCGATACATTCCTTTACCAAATTAGGAGCACTTAGAACTCGCGTGCTATTGCCTGGGGCTGAAATCGCATGGTGGCCAACGCACTGAAGGCTAGGGTAATCACACCAAAAAAAAAACCGGCTGGAAAGGGCTGCTAATGGTTTATTGCTGTCAGCACCTACTTCACTTCTATGGATGAGTAACAAAAGGTTGCATCACTTGCCTCCCGCGGTACCTTAGCAATTGCCAACGTAGAGGATGTGGAGTTCAGGAAATTCACTCTGTCCGAATAATATTGGCCTCCTTCAAAAGTGTTGAAGATATGAAGCGGGTACACGTTTTT
>JAMKCH010010455.1:0-28680 GCA_023653785.1 Ophioderma brevispina | reverse complement strand
GAAATCTCCTTGAGATGAGGGGAGGTATTTTACTCGCAGATATGGACCGGTAGATTGGTTTCCGGCAAGGGCAGATTATGAATCAATTTTGCGGCGGTCGCGGGGCGCGACGCGATACCAAGGCTTTAGGTATCACCAACGTTCGCACTACAATATACAAAGATCAAGAGGTGGCACGACCTTGTAACACCGATAATCCGACCGAAGCACATGAATTGACAAGGTGTGAATCGGGTGCAACGTATAGCAGTGATTAGCAGACGGCGAGACTGGTCAGTTTTTGGATATTGGCACTGATCATAGTGGTCACACTTTGGAGAGGAGCTTGGCAGTGTTTGACTCGACTACCCACCGGAAGTATACTGGTTGGAAAATGAAGATTGGTTTTTCGCCACATTATTCGACATACTTGCACGAGATAAGGTACGTTAAATTAATGTCGCCGAATTGCTTTTGGCTGAAGTATCGTTTCAATGTCGATCTAGCTACCTACCCTACCCACACCCGGCCCCCTGATATTAATCTGTCTTCCCTGCCATTTTTATATAATAATTTTTCAAGTACGAATTCTCCCGTAGCCTTTGGGTTTAGAGTAAATACAAAAAATGTGCAAAAATTAAAAAAAAAAAAAAAAAAAAAAAAAACCAACGTTTCAAAATGGGCAAGACTTTCATATGCGAAATACTCCAATAAATATTGGAGCTTATTTTGACGAAGACAGTGGTTTTTGATGAGAGATAACGGAGTGTATTGGCGACATGCCCTCGAAATCCTTACCCATTTCTAAAGGTCATTTTGGAAGAAAAGGCTACACATTCGGAGTTTTATTCAACATATCTTCACACTTATAAAAAGACCCTGCGGCCAAAAAGTGTGTGTTTGTGCCTGCCCCTCGATGTATTTTGTTTTGCAAATTTATCGCGGTTTTTCGGTTTGTAACTGGCAGGTTCTTTATTTTCACATGTCTTCTACACACTCTCGAGTTGGGCGAATTCAAGTCAAAATTCAAGGAGTCCGCAATTTCCCTTTATTACTCATTTCCCTGATTTTTACGCTCTGTCATCAGCAGGTGGAATTCCCCGGGCACGTCACTGTCAAGGAGAAAATATTATATATCAGTAGCGTGAATTAAATTCTGGATTTTTAACAGGAATTGGAAAATTATTCTAAAAATAATTGGCATTCTTTACCATGAGAACAAGCTCTAGTTACGTATCTAACATCACTTTTGTGCCAGAGCCTGCTTAAATAAAGTGGTAATTCCGACTCAATTCGACCGATCGTGTGGCACGAGCGGCGACTCCTCATCCATGTACAAGAGCCCTCCACTGTCCCAGTAGGTGCCAAAATCGAAAAAGCAGGGACCTGGGGTATGCCTCGCTATGAAAATGTTGGCTTTTACCAAGCGGGTTTCGTAGAAATGGCCCTTGTCTAAGAATTGTGTAAAAATATGTCAAGGATTATTCTGAAAAGTGACCACTGGAGCGACCACCTCGCCTTTGTATGTACATCCCCACACCGATATAAAGAACTTAACTGTTACCGTAATGCAACTGGTCTTTTTTTTTTAGCAAGGAATGTAGACTGAAAACTTTTTTTTTCATCTTTTCTTTAGATTTCTGTTTAATCAATGCATCGATATCATCGTGGAGTGAAAACGGACAATGGCGTTTATTCGATAATTTCACTGAGGTCGAAATGGATAACTAGGAGTTGTGCCTGCCTGTGATGGCGTTGGTAAGAAAAGACTTGTTTGAGGGTAGAAAGTCCAGACACCAGAGGTTACATGAGATGGTTTTATTTTTGGGTCCATTCTCCGATCAAAGTTCTCAAAAAGTCGTTTTTATAGTGTCGCTTCACAGTCATGCACAGCTTAAAGCTTGTTTTTGGGCCTTAATAAATGAAGTTTATGAATATAAATTATCTTAGGAGAATAGTAGTTATGTTTTTCAAAATAACCGGACTAGATGTTGTAACCGGATGAGAAAGTATCAAGGCTAACGCTAAATATGCATAATTCTTGCTTTTCGCCAAAAAAAAAAAAATGAAACGAAGACATTTCGCCAGCTCAAATCCGTTCTTAAAATGTTTCCCTGCTCGTTACACAAGAAGCGCATGAATATCACAATGGCATTGCCTTTTTATCAGCCTCTATTATGTCACTAATTGTTAAGGTTTAAAAACATGATTTATTGGATTAATTAAAGTTTTCGCAAGAGCTCTCTGAGAGCATGTCGCCCATATTGCAGACAGATACGTTCCAATAATTCGAATGGATACAAATTGCTAAAAATAACTGAATACCTATTTTCTAATATTGATAATCGAGAAGATGTCCAATGTTATATATACAATGTTTTGCATAAAATCTGTTTCAACGTCCATTTCTAGAGCCCTAGTAAAGAAAGAAATCCCTCCTATTACGTTCAATACCGCGACAGATACGTTACAACCTCCCTCCTGCCTAGCTCTTTCAATCGGCGTGATACATAAGTTGAATACCACACCATGCTTTAGTATGAAGGTAATACCTGATAAACGTATAGAGACTAAGTCGGTGAAGCACGTACTTTCTTCAAGAACAGCACGACTAAGAAATAGGCCCGACTATACGTTACGACAGAATCGTGTTACGTTAGGCAAATATACTAAAAATCGGATATATTTTTAAGACCACCCAAGCATTGTTCCGTGTTCTGCAAATATTAAAGTTTACGATTTTCCAAATGATTTTCAGGAATGCCTTAATGTTTGATATTGTCATTTTTGGAGACCAACTTGAACACTTTAACGGGAATGGCCCGTTTAAATCAATAAAACAATATACTAGATTCTACTGCTTTCTGGACTAGCATGAAAACCGAGTCTCGTTTTCAGTTTCGACTTGACTTTAGACTAGTATTAGTCTCTATATGGAAGTTTAAAAAGCCGCCATCATTTCATTTTTACAACATCCGACTTGGCATACCCCAATCATAGGACTGGTCTATTATTTGACCATTTTCATTGGCAATTCTTATTTCCATGTATAAGTTACACTTGTGGCTTCAGCAGTGCATAAAGTATGTCTGCTCTCATTAAAACCAAGTATCATTTTATTACCATTAAATTTCGGGGTTGATTTGAGTACATCTGTCGCCGCTTGTTTGAGGCAGCTGTTGCAATAAGGATAACTCACCAATAGACAATTTGCACGATCCCCTATGCCCATTTTCCATCCGGAAGCTTGTACCAATTCACGCACTCATCTTGAAAACATCCAACTTTTGTCGTAAATTTCACACATTGCCTTTTTGTTTTTTGTTCGTTTGCTATTTCTTTTCTACATTTCTGTAAGTAACTTTATTTCGAAAAATGTACTTTGTATTGTAAGTTTTAGGCGCTGTCGCGGCGACGAGGCGCAACGCAGTAATCCTATAGGCCATGAGGCCAAGCGAAAGAATGCTCGGATAAGGACCAAGGTGGCGTACATAATAATTCCGAATTATTTTCATAAAATTATAGAAATCATTTTTACGTGTACGTTCTCCTCACGCAGTATTTGCCCCTTCGAGAAAATGAATTAAATTTCATCTCAATTCATTCCTAATATCAGTGCTACGGATGGACACCATGATTCATTGACTCCATCAAATATTGGGGGCTATTGAAATATAAATCCGCTCGGTATGTAGAAGACCAACACTTCACAGATTCCTTTTTTTCATCTTGAACTGCAGAGCCAGTGTTATTATCTTTGCAACTGAAAGATTGCAGGTGTTATAGACTATGGGGCGTTGACCAAATACCCCTGTAAACAAATTCTTTTGTCCCCCATCGGGGGGCTAAGGAAACCAAGTGTAAATTGATAATAAATTATTTCCAAGTCACATAACTGTCTGTCCCTTCCCGCCCACAAACTGTCCATTTTCTTTAAATAAAAGTCACCCCAATTTCTTTTTCCCAATACAGAGCCCAATGGATATGTAATAGACCTTCAGCACACCATGAGCTCTAAAGATATTACAATGGCCCGGTATGTGGGCGGCAGGCGTTTGTTAAACACGGAATCGCCTAAATCGCTTGTACTTCGCTTAATTCTCCCTACCCTCCCTTTAATGGAATCGCTTCACTGGCGCGAAAACATGGACTCCCTAGTAGTAAAATAATCCTCCGATACACAGGATCACTGTGTGGTGTTGAATATGAAGACGGCACAATTTTGGCGGAATTGGGTATTTTTTCTTTTGATAAAAAGTGATTTTAGTATGCTACTAACATCACAAAGATAAATAGGGAGTGAGTCTCAGACCCATTAAAAAAAACCGCTAAATCTGAATTAGTCCCTTAATGACTGAGTCTGATCACCTCAGTCCCCTCCCTCCGCCTCGTGTCTTCAATAATTTCCAACTCAGGTTGTCCAAAAAAATTGTGCGGGCAAAATTGGGTTGGTTTGTACAGTTTTCAATTTCATCATGAACCCACTTTTGCTTTGCCTGACCAGACTCATAATTGTTGCACCTTTACGAATAAAGTACAGTACCACATGCCACTTTAATTCCGTAGAGGCTGCTGGATTCTGAGTCGGGTCAGGCAAGTGGGGTCACAAATGTAAACCAACCCCGGCAAAATGTTGCCTACGTCATTTGACCCCCTAACTCTATGACGGAATAAGTTGTTAAACGGACTAAAGCCGGAATAAAGCCCGGTAGCCTTATTAATGTGAATGGTATGTTGGTTAACTGTCTAACTATGACATCACTGGAGGTGGCGAACAAGACATTGCCAATTATTCTTGATTGTATGCATGTGTATATTTTGTCTTGCCTTTTCACCCGGCATCTTGACATGGGAGTTGAAACACTTAACAAGCTGTTCTGCTGCCCCCTCATTGCCTCAATTGACCGCCAATTAACCCGCAGTACTAGGCTCACACCGCCCCCAATTCATCACGCATTCATAAAACTTTTCTGTACTAGAAGACTAATCAAGCTAATAGATGAGATGACTCCTTGCAGGCTGGGAACCGAGACGATGAGTGATATTTCTGCCCAAAGTGAAAGTTAGGAGAATTCGTTGTTTGATCAAATAGTCATGACACTTTTGCTCTGCGTAAGTTCACAAATTCAACAGAATTTTTGTGACAAACACACCAAATTTTTGATTTCAAGATATTTGTTTTTAGTTATATTGTTGGTTCTACAAAATTCAACTAAATATTCTGTGAAAAATTCATCAACACAGGAAGATAAGCGAAGATAGTCGATTTAGGCGATTCCGTGTTTAACAAACGCCGGTATGTGGGCCATTGTTATAGCCAGGTGTTACCACCTCCACGATTCGGTTGAGTGACAAATACCGCGTCCTATCTCAAAATAAATTACCAGTGTACATTATAATATAGGTCGTTGGACCACTACAATTTTCTTCTGAAAACGCGGTAAAAGGGGGGGGGAATAGAAATGAGTTAAGCAATAAGTTACGGATCTTGGTTTCTGCACAAAATTGTTAGGTCCAAAGCTTGCCCGCAACATTCTCTCATGATGTTTGTTCATGTTGTCTTACTTTTTCAATAAATGATGACAAAAAATATGGCCAAAGTTAATTGAACATGCATATAGAAGCGCAATATTTATTTATTTGTGAATGCGGATAAGTATTTGTCCTTGAAAAGTACTCAGTCTTAATTGGAGAGCGGTAACAGTGAAATCTATCAGCTGCGCGACACAATATAACAATGGTCATGCGTCCAAGATGAAAGGGAATCTGAAAGTGTTTTTCTACACCGCATCAGGGGGCGTGATTGAATTATCTTAACTCCATTTTTGACGAAGTCGATGGTGTATCACATTGGTCATATGATATTGGGGAAATGAAATGAAGTGACAGTTTATTCTTTTTCAAGAAAATGTGCCAGTTTTATTTGTGGGAAAAAAGACGGGTATTGATTTTTAATAATTTATTATGGAATTTACACTTGGTTTCCCCTAGCACCCCGATGGAGACAAACAAAACAAACACCGTCTAGAAGGACATGCCCCATAGTCTATTATACATCACCCGCGATTTAGATTAAGCTATTTTTCATGGACGTGGAACACCAATTACCCGTCCTCTTTCACGAATGAATAAAGTGTACGGAGGTTCTACTGTGTGTTCATATTTTCTTTGACCCTATATTTCATCCTTTATGCAAAATAAGAAAACAAGGTGAACCAAAGCTCGTGAAGAAAACAAATTCTTTGGCAAACTGTGACTAACAACTTTGTGCAGAAACCAAACCCGTAACTTACTGCGTAACCCCATTTCTATGCTATGTATTTTTTTTGCGTCATAGCAAGGAAATCGAAAATCATTCACTATATTGAAAAGGCAGGTGAACCGGTGCTGAACAAACTTTTCATTAAATAGAAAGGAGGATCTATATTAATATGATTAAGTTATGGGTGTTGGTTCGCACCAAGATGTTAGGTCATAGCTTGCCAATCAAAATTTCTTTCATGATTTTTGCTATTCTTCGTTTCCTTTTTGAATAAAAATGATGAAATATACGATCAAAGTTATTACAAAATGTTAAACCTCCCAGCAGAAGTTGTATTTCTGTCGTAAATGAGGCTGTAGATCAATCTAAGTCGGGCGGTGAAAACAATTCAAAAGCTTTTACGTCATGGACAATAAACAATTGCCTTTGCAGTCCCAGAGAATTTGAAGTCTGTTGTCCGATTCATAAACGGGCGGATTTACTTCTCAATAGCACCATTATTTGCGGGTCAAGGAACGTGGTGTTACATACATTGGTCAATGATATTCAGGGGAAAAAGGAGATGAACATTTAATTCATTTTCAAGAAAATGTGCACATTACAGAGTGAGAAAACAGGCGTAGAACTGATTTTTATAAATTTTGACATTGATCGTTAGCAAAAAATGCACTTGTTAGGTGCGTACACCTTTGTAAACGCTATGAGATCTGCCCGCTAGCCTTAATAAGGAATATTTTCAATTTCCCCCATTTTCAACAAATGCAAAAACTCTTCTAAGATATCTTGGAAAAATATAACCTCCTGGTGCATCAAACACCACAGGAAAAAACAATGTATTGTTTGGCATGGAATTTGTTTAGTCGGTTATTGTCATATTACAGGATAGTTAGTTAACCCAAAGTTTTAAATCGGTTTGTCCCCGTAAACGAGGGCGGACGGATTTACACTTCACACTCAGCAATCTGCTGTGTGAGGATTTTTGGAGCAAAAGATAATTGACCGGATGCCCTACCTGGATATGGTGCGCCCAATCCAAAGTTTTCCGGCGGTGGGCCTAGCCTTTGGGGCAACCACGCCCATCATGCAAGGCAGCATGTTCTGGATATGCTGGATGGCCACCTTAGCTCTCCAGAAGCTGATGCCCTTGAGGTAGATCTTCTTTTTCATTCTACCAAGGGTAACCAGCTACCCTCCTCATCAGATTTCCTTAGCAAACACGATGGGGGTGTCGGTTTAGCCGCCGACTCGGCCCTGGGACAGGTAGTACTGGTTACCCAGGATACCAGTAGCAGGCGCTCAAAAGGAAATCTGACCTGACACCTGATGATAAAAATGTGTTTAATTGATTCTAAGAAAAAATAAATAACTATTTTGTTGAAATATGAACAGTGTCAAAAAACAAAAGGTTAGCATTCCTGCTACAAAAAACACATTCCCACCTGAGGCAGGGTTTCAGGCCCAATTGTTACCGTAATTACGCTGCGTCACTCATTTGGGACATGTACAAAATAACTGAGAACTTCATCATAATTCTTTTTGTTTGTGTATTCGTATAATTTTGCTCAAAACACGGGAAAAACAACATAAACCAAGATTAATTTGGCTTGTGTATTGTTTATCTGATATTTCAGCTTGTTGTATCATTTAGCGTGCTAATCCCCTTGCTGTATGCTTAATCAACCTTGCTGTATTGTTTAATCCGATAATCTCGTTTGCGTATTGTTTATTCAGCCATCAGCACTGTGATGCTCGACGATGATTGGAATGTCGCCGTCAGGACAGTGCAAGAACACGTATGTTTTATTGACGCCATTAATGGAAAGGGGCAAACGGTCGTACGTACTACACTAACACTGACATGTCAAACTATGCCGAACTCGTCACAATTGTAACTGCTGAGGGTAACAGAAATGAATTAGATAATGTAAAGTGTATTACTATTTTAATTTTAGGCTAGTTTAGAGAATATCTCTAACTCCCAACAGATTAAGAAAAGGAACTTATTACTCTTACTGGTTTTATTACTTAAAGTGTAATAACAGGCTATTTTTAATTTAAGTATGTTTTAAAGATGTCTTTGCGGTACTGAAAGAAAGCATATCCATTGCAATAAGAATGTTCTTATTAGCAGAATTAACTATAATAACAAACAAGTTGTCTAGGGAGGTCGCCATGTTCGGCATACATTGGTGACGTTGTCGGCCATTGGTGAGTTGTTATGGAACTTGATAAGTCAGTAGACAAAAAACAGGTGTCTGTGGAAGTCGATCGCGTCATTAAATCGGAATTTTCATTGCAACCATAGAACCGAGCCCAAGATATCTGAAAAGGTCGCATGTTTGATTGGATCGTCCTATATCGGTAGACGTTTCATAAAAAGTTGCTCATGGATGCAAATGAGGTATTGCCATTCATGCCGTCAAGCACTACTGCACACGTCATACAGCGCATGACGAATCAAAAGTAATAACAATGTACCTCATTTGCATCCATGGTACTTCTATATGAAACGTCTACCCGTTCTAGCTGGAGTGCAGGGACAAGGATCCACATTTAGCGTCATGTACTCTACATGGTTACACTGTTATGAGACAATGTCTTTTGCTGCTGAAGCTGTCTCCCAGGTGGGGTAACTCAACCACAAAGACCCAACAGGGGACCGTGCCACAGACATCGGTCTCATTTTCACCTTCTGGTATAAGCAATGACCCCTTTTTTCATGCCAATTTTGGTCTAGCAATGGGTCGTTTTTTCAAAACAGATTCTTCAAATTGTTGGAAAATCAATCAAATTTTATATTCGGAGCCAGAATTTTCTAAAAAAAAGTTTGGGAAATAGTCCAATGTCTTAAATCTGAAGCCCAAATATTCAAAATTTGCTTAAAATGCAAAAATTTTGAGGAAAAATTGGCCAAATTTGTGTTAATTTGCGTCAAAAATTGACATCTCTGGTATAGCTAGGGGCCCTACTTTCAGACTCTCGGCGGCACGTGCCTACCCAGACCAAACTTGGGTACCCCCCCCCGGGAGTGTCGTGCACAAACACTATTTTTGGTTAGACGTTTCATATAGAACTCCCATGATGCAATGAGGTATTATGTTGCCATTATTCCGTCAAGCGCCACTGAGCAACGTCATATACAGTGCATGACGGAATTCAATGTAATGACCTCATTGCATCCACGGGATTCTATACGAAACGTCTACCGACTTTTTGGCTTATGAGGGGTATACTCTAGAAAGGCAATGTCAACAGCAAAATTCCGATCGTTAAGTAGTTCGGCCTAAAAGGCAATTGGAAAATCGCTTTCCAATGTACAATAGGAGAAGTGTCCACAATTTCTGTATATCAAATAGACTCTGGTCCTATGTATTAATTATAAAACTACCAATAAAAGACTATAGATAACAAAGGTAATCATTGCGTAATACATATACTCACGTGCATCTTATGTGTAAGTAGATCTATTATGAGTACGCCACCAATAGAAGGCAGAGTAAAAGACGGTATGGCAGGCGCGGATGAGATCGATTATCAGACGGAATTGCAGCTTCATGCCAACTGGGAAGGGTTTCTTGATCCGGAGAGCGGAGTCATATCGTATGAATATATTTTCGACCAACCATGTGCTGGATTCTGTAGATTGGCGAAACAACTGTTAGAGAAAAGTTAAGATGGAAATCAAACCAGAAAGTGATTTTTCCTTGTGATGTCGGAAAACCCGGGGGGTCTCAAATTTTGGGAGTATGTGCCCCCCGGATTAAAAAAGAGGCTCCGGAGCGATTGAGGGACAAAAAAGGGGGGTCTACGGAACTAGGATTTTCAACAATTTTTGAGGGCGTTCGAAGAAATTTGGTAGAAAATGGCTTGGACATCAAATGTAGGGTCTCTAGAAATAAATTCTAACTAAGCCCCAAATGAATATACACAAAAAAATACACTAACACACACAAATTGCGTCTAGTCAGTGATTGAACCAGGACTGAGCGCAGACGCTCACTAAAGGAACTTATTAGTGGAAATTCTCAACCTATTACTACAGATACAAAGCATACATAGGAAAAAACCTACACTATTACAATGGGACAACCTAAAATGGAATGCAACCAGTTATAGTAGACGGCTACAAAAACTCGAAAAAACCCCAAGGAGGAAAAAAATTGCGAATGTAGTTGGCCCAGGTCAATATTTATATCACGCCAAATCGCTATGATTGCAACCATTCCACCCATTAAACAGAATTCTTTAAAAAAGACAAGCATCGCTGAGCTAGGTTTGACAGGGGGTAGGGAAATGCAAACCTAACAGCAACAATTGCAGTAGTGGCATTTTGCCTTTTGGGGGATAACGAGTTGAAACTTTGTTACAGACAATTGCTATATATGCAGTATTTTTTGAGGATATTCAAGAGAGACAACAGTGACAAAATTTGGACAATATGTTGTAATAGTACGACGTATTAAAAATTTGTTCATAAGTTGTTGATGATCTTTAGAGAGAGATGAAATAGCAACAGCTAATACAGTATAGAGCTGGTAGTTTCATTTGCCCACTGGCAAATACTTTGCACACATGGGCCTAGAATTGCATTTTGCATTATAGTCAGGAGTATTTACATGTACTTTTTTGTGGTAAATGAAATCAACACTCTTAAGATATCTCTTCAGATATTGTGGAAATGAATTTGTCATTGTGGTATGTTTAACACTGATATCACCATTGGGATCATTTTGTTAATTCGGATTAGTATAAAAACTAAAGAAAAGAACGTGAATGACTTACACACTTGTGGGCAAAAAATGAGGACTCCTTGTGCATGTAACAATTTCGAATTAATTATGTGTATGACGTGTGTAAATAATGCAATAAGTGCAAACGTATACAAAACAAGGAGCTATGGTAGAGGAGGTTATTGTTATTAAAATAGAATGAGATATTTGCATTGTATTGATACATACTGCCGTGCTTGTGATGTATTGACTGTCCATGAATTTCAATCAGTTATTGTAAAAACATCCCCCAATTATATCAGTGTAATAAGTGAGTTCCACAGACGTAATACCATACATAATGTGACTAGGCCAAGACGTGCAATTTTTCTGTAGTAAACTGTTGGAATGTTTTTAACTGATTGGTTTGACCCTAGCCAGTGGGGTACTATGAGAATAGGGCATCAGATATCAAATCATTGCTATCCAAAACTTTCTAGTGGTTGTACAGTTGTCAGTTGATTAATAACGATGCATAATGCTATTAGGTCAAAATCATTTTTTTTCTCATTTCGATATTTTTATTATAATCTTCCTGAAGACACATGCATGCCATACACGTACAAGTGTTACACAACTTAGGAGGTACATTCCAGATGATACAACAAGTATGTAAACATCAGTTTGACACTGACTGAACGTGTGCAACACATGTTAATATTGTAGTCCAAATATGAACGTCATACTTGCACGCAATTTGAAGGGCAAAAAATATATTACAAGTGTGTTCAGATGGTTGGTTATTGATTACAAGTCGATTTATAGGCATACAAGTTCGCTTTTTTACATTTGTAGAAATGTTTGTGTACAATCAGACAAATTGTATCGAACTAATTAAGTCAGGTGTTAAATTATATACCTGCCCCCATCATGGAGAACCAAGATTTCAGTAAACGCAGGAGCGAATAGAAATCGAATGGAACAAAAAGCTCTCTGCGTCAGAAATTACGAGATAGGAATCGAACCAACAATATAGTTGTCGCAACCTTGGCATATTACTGTTATTAGTAGTTGCACCCATTAGTAGCAACATGTGTTGCGAAAGTTGTTCTTACTAATAAGGATGCATTGCGACGCCAAGTAGCAGCTGACATGTTGACGAACATAATTTATCGTTGAGTATAATCAATCACACCATAAATGAGATCTGTTTAATACTCTATTTGATAGGTTGACCTATCTACGTTATAGGCTTTATAGGTGATAGTCGTGGATGGAATATCCGAGGTCACTGTGATCTGCAATGTAAAAGATATTCTACAATCTATAACCATATATGGAGGGGGTATTATTAGAAATAATGTTGAATAAGTAATTACCTTCAAAATAGGATGGACTAACTTTTCGACATTCCAGTTTGTACTGACGAACTACAGATTGAATAACATATGAGCGCAATACTGTCCACGGTTACCAGCAACAGACCCCCAAATAATACAATTCCTTGTTTAAAGGTACGAGTAAAAGTGTATCATATTCAGGTATTTATGCTTTTCTTTCTCTTGCTTCATGTGGTCAATTGTACACATTGGCATTGGAATAGTTAAGAATAAAATGAACATTAAAAGTATCGACAGTTGCCCAAAATCTGAATGATAATAATGCCACTCTCAATAAGAATATTAATTCAGAATAGTCCAACAACGATCAAAAAAATAGTTCCATTAGATATAACGAGGAGAGGTAATGTTACGAATTCTATAGTTAACAACATTGTCGCGAGACACGCTTGTACTTCTCACAATAGCTCCTCTAACACGAGTTTGCAATGCACAGGTCGTTGCCTTCTATTGCAGTGTTTCATTTGGCAAACTCAAAACTGTCAAATCCTGATTGCTATACCACAAAAGCTCAGTCTTGTATAGGCTTTATAGAAGTCTTTGAGACAAAAAGGCATTTTACTCCTACATGTATTTCACGTTCCCACTGTACTTTCGCGGCCACCGTTTCTCCCCATTTCCAAGAAAAATGTCTGCCCCTGTTGCATTCTCCAGGTCACAAATGTCTCACGGAAGTTGTCATAATGCATTTGTTCTGAAGTAATACTAGGAGGACGCTAGGGTAATAAAACTAAAGGAGTCAGGAAAATACAAGATTGCAGTCAACTACAATTGTTAAAGGATTTCTATTATTTACTAATGTCTTTGATGGGGGTACGGCTACTGAACATTGTGGGTCAGTTTTTCAATTAGTAGATCCTAAATATTTTCAAAACCTTCACATTAGGAAAAACAAGTTTTTACAATGGCGCCTACTTTCCATAGCGTCGCGTAACAAACAATTACTCATGGAGATATTGTTTGTTAATGCGCGTACCAAATATTTCCAAACCACGATTTCATACTTTCAAATTGTTATACTTCTGTATTACTTCATTTTATTGCAAATGAATTTGTACATTTAACATTCTTTCTTTAACTAACTAAATATCACGTTAATTTTTCTTGCGAAATATTTGATAATATCCTAGCATATTTTTCCGCTTATGAGTAATACGGTTTAATACACAAAAAGTAAGTGGCGGCATCTGCATGAACCCCTTCACTCAAATTCTTCATACTCAGTAAGTAATAAATTCTTACCGAAAAAATTTGTAGCATTATTTCTAAAGTAATAACCTCACTTTTCCCATTAATATAATAGTAAGACTTAAACACAGCGTATAATTCCGCAGTGCATAGTTAATTGGGCACTCGTATGCTATTTCACACAAAAAAATCTTGACATTTTATATCGGTCGCTTGGTAATAATTCGGTCATCAGCACGTCATTGAATGCAAATATCAATTTTAAACACAGTTTCGCCCCAAATCATTCTTATCCCTGTCACCATTCACCAGGGTTCTGATTCAAAAACAAGAACCAATGTGCTTTTCAAAACTTATTTACAAATAAGTGCCATACACCCGCTTTCCACATAACGAAAAACATCAATTTAAAATCATCACAGATGGACACGTGTATTTTACTTCAGGCCTTCATACAATTTGCAATACAAAAATCCCTTCGTAATAGACCAATACGAATTGACCAGTGGAGACGAGTTGGATACAACTAATTTCGATAGGGCCTTAAGATCAGTAAACACGCCCTATACAAATCTAATAAAGTCACGCGATCGTGCTACAGAAAGAACGCATCGGAAACCTACTCTATACTATTGGAAATACATCTAATAAAACAGCAATCAGGGATACGTTTCAGTACGCGTTCAGAACCACGATTGCATATCTGCTACAGGCCAACTTGTACAATTTAACGGGCTTCCATATGAACGGAAGTCCTTAAACTGCACAGACGTGACGGCCAATACAATCTCTAAACTAACGGAATTAACATTTCACCGCAGCACTTTTTAACAATAGCTAAGGGGGCCCACCATAACGCCATATGAAAAACGTTATCGCCTTCAAAATTATAGCCTATTCGATGCAAAAAGAAAAAAAAACACTAAACCACCGAGAGTAACAGTTGTACTATATTAATATACAGTTAACCAAAAATAAACACGTCTGCCTCTGTTGTGCGACTACGTTGATAGTGACAACCAAAGCATTCATTGATCACAGACCGGGAAGACGTAACAATATGCTTACTTCGCCAGGGGCGCTCACATCAATATAATTTGCAGTTTTCACTACTAGCCCACTAAATAAAGCACACACAAAAAACACACTAACACACAAACAGTATATCTAGCAGTGTATGCAAGGCACTGTGAACACTAGCATTATGACGAAACAGACAGGGAAAAATTTCAATCCAGGGATTGTGATACGGATAAGAATTTAGGGAAAAATATTCCTGATATAGCCGTCTTTGGCTGTCTCGGACTTCCATCGTCCCAGGCTGCTGAATAATCTATCAAAACGCGGCCGCAGCCGATGTGTGCTCCCCGGCCCGCAAACTGGATACAAACTTAGATAATCAGTTACAATAGGCTTTAAGCATCTAAACACAGCTCACGACTCTAGCTGTAAGATAAGGGCTGGTACTCTATATCATTTGTACCCATGTTAGTCAGAGATAAAGAACGAAAATAAATTTCTCACATCCCATTACGGACCTGACCATAAAGAAAGGTAGGATTCGAGCATAGCAACTGGGCAAAGCTTTGTAAACAAGCGAGATATGATAACAGAACTACATCCCTATACAAATCAGTCGTACTAGACAGGGATGGAAATTGACATAGAGGGTATGAAAATTAATATGTCCACGCTTAATTTTGACGAGCTCATTAAAACGGAAGGAAGCCTGCGTCTGACACAGACAATCGTAGTACAGTTATAAGTGTCAGTCGTTGCCAGAAACGTCATCACAGGACGTATCAACCCTCTTTGCTAGAATGTCAGGTGAAATGGGCTCTTTCTAATGTTGCGGACAAGAAAGTTTCCGTTTTCAACCCTTCAACTGTAGAAATAACAATGTCAGAACAAGAAGGGTCTGTAACCCCTGCAAGTTTGTGTGCCCACGCTACAGCTGCAACCGCTTTGACAACGGTAGTTGTTTTTTAGTCATGATAAGGAGTGATTATATATAGTTCCCCCCCCCCCCACACACAGAGGAAGAAACTGTTTGGAATGCGGAGGGTCAAGCCGGTACATATTGTTTATCAAACCCTTGGCCCACGCAACCCAATTATTAAACAAACCTCCATACTGGGTACGGGTAGAAACAGCTTTAGAATCTAATAACACACCGGGTAACTCTGCAAGCAGATTTCCCAATTCCTTATGTGTTTGGATTAGACAGTCTCTGAGGTATCCACACACCCACTCTGGAAGATGATCTGAAAAATTGAGAAAAAATCAAGGAACTAAAACATTAAAAAATGCCCCCACGGCCAAAGCACCAGGGGATGAAGATACATTAAATAAAAATACCTGAATACAGCTAGCAAATACCATGCAATCTGATTACACACGTTAATAGGCCGAATTGCAGGCCAAAGGTACGCCAAACATTAACATCCGATCTTCTGAAAACCGGATAAATTAGTAATCAATAAAATCACGCAATCTGATTGCGAAAAAAAAGGGCCTACAGGACCAATATCCAGCCAATCAAAAATATGCCGAAAAATGCCAAAACTTATAGTAAAACTGCAGTTGACTGCCAAGAACCAGTAACGTACGAGCTATCTGCTCAACAAAATTTTTGTTATCACTCTCCCTGGTACAAACAGGACAGGAACTATGAATCTCATACATTCCCACTACTCAAACATTTAGGAGTATGACCATAAGGAAATAAAATCGGCCAAAAAGGTGCTGAAAACCATTGAGGGCAAATCAGCGTACCCGATGAACCCGTTGAACAATGTAAAAATTCCACGCGAGGGAAATCAAATGGATGGAGGACAAGCCAATTGTTCGCCCCCACCCAAGACATGGAGAGGGCATCTATACCCTCACACCCAGGTTTCCAAAATATAGACATTAAATATACTAGGCAATTTAGTTGTAAAAATGGCCGAACGATCGACAGAATGAGGACCCCAGAGTGAATCAAAAAAAACAAAAAAACACTTCATCACAAACTGACCAATCGTAGGGCTACTATACGGCTGATAAAATCTGCTCTGTTCATTCCAGCCTAGGTTACCACTCTAACTCTAGAGTACTGTTCTATCGAAAAAAACCTACAAATAGATCACTGACCGCAATCTCCGGTAAATTCGGACTTCATGCTCCCTGAAGAGCTCTGTTAGCAACAGCTTGATTATCGGTAAACCATTTACCTTATGATTCGGAAAGCTCTTGACTAAAAGAAGACATAACAAGCTCCAATGCTTTCAATCCCTCCAGGGTAGTAGAGCTTCGTGGTTGTGAATCATCTTGATCCCAATGGCCATGCGCGATTTCATCAGAAATGCAACAGCATACCCACCGAACCGGTGTTTACTTGATCGGAATAAACTAACCGCCTTAGCACCACCTTAGGGCCACAATCTCACAGAATTCAGTTTTTCAATATTGTGCAACAAGTAACAGAAATAAATCTTACCAGCACTAAGTGATAAAGTGACAAAAGAGCTCCACGAAACTCTAGTTTCAATACTCACATGCATAGCTTTTGTCATCAGCCTTGCCATATTGCTACCGCCAGACTGGTTAGAAGAAAACAATCTGGACCTGCGACATAGCTAAAAACTTGGCTTTTACACGATTCTTGCTCTCAAGAATAGAAACAATACCAGATTTAACTTGTGAATTTTCTTCTCAGGAATCTTAAACTACCCGTTGCAAGTCGATATCGAAATCCCAAGCCATTGCCTTTACGGGAAGGGCACAACAATCTCTGAAATTGGAACAACCTGAAGCAGTGAAATGTGATGAACACGAACACTAAATCCTGGCTTTAAAAGGACTCACCAAAACCTAATCCGTCATCAAGGAACACCACTATGGAACCGCCCTCACTCCGCCATTTTTTGACTAAAGGCCTCACTACTTTGGTAAAAATAAATTGGAGCCTTATTAAAAGAACGGCAAAGAACAAAATCTGAAATAGTAGGGACACCGTCCCCATAAACATTGAAAACCTAAAAACTTCCTGTGACTGGTATGTATATCAATGTGATTGATACCCGGATTGAGATCGAACTTCAAAAAGTAAACCACCTTTCTCAGGGAAAAAACGTTTTGTACCCATGTCTTCAAAACTTCACTGATTTTTTTCTGCAAAACTTATAACAAATCGCAAATCTAAAATTAACGCTTCTACCATTGGGCGGGAGGGATACTGTAATGAGGTTTTTTTTTTAACATGAGTAGCTTGTGGGTGCAGACTTCAACAGTTCCGAGCTTAACGAGTTCTGGGTCTAGGGCAATCGCTAGAGAAACAAAATCTGGTGAATTCGTGTAGAATGCAAGTGGTATTGAGTGGTGTATTTTTAATAGAAACATACTGCTAGGGGGAAATCATAAAAACGGCAAACACTAGCCTGCTATGGCTTGTAAAACAAAATCAGGGGCCCCTAATTTTCCTCCAAAAGTCAAACGTGATCTCTAAGGTATACATGAAACATTAATATTACATTGGCCGATTGCTCTTCATACTCAAAATAATCTGAAACATTAACAATCCTCATCTTTACAACCATATTGTATAAGTTAGAAAAAGATAAACTTAACTTATACTTTACAGTTAGACGGCGGCTTGGAGTCTGGGTGGATTGAGCTGCTGCACTCTGGATACCTCGTTTTGCTCTTCTGGGCAGGACTCCTTCCAGTGGCCAAAACGTCCACAGTAGAAACATGCGCCTTCCGCCTGAAGCGGGGAGGAGGGGATAGCCAAAAAGTTAGAAATTGTTGTTTTATTGTTCCAAGAACACGGTGCTGCGTAAAGTTGCTACCACTTATACTTTGGAAATCAGGAGCCAAGCCTTAAAACGCTTAGCAAGCGGAACAGCTTGCTTCTTCTGTTTAATCTTCCTTTCTGCCACGCATCTCGGAATGTTGCAACTTCTTGCATCATCCTCATCGTCGCCAGTTCATTAGGCCTCGTTACTCTGAAACACGTAGCACCAGAGGGTACCCACTCTGCTCAGCTAATCTGATCAACTTATTGGTCCTCTTTTCTCTAACAAAACTTAGCCGGTGGTCCGAAATGCTCTTCAGCCTAGGTCCTCTGCTCAAAGAGCAGCTCCACTAGGGTCAAGTATTTCTATAAATTTTTTTTTCAAACTGCCTTCTGTTTCCATTCCCTCTTCCACTTTGGAACGTCGCTACTTTCCAATTTTCTTTTGACATCCTCATGCAGCTTTTCTATGTTAGCCGCAACCTCCCAGTCTGGTAGTATCAAAGGCTTGGGTTAACCGTCGGACAGCAAAGGGTATTTGGCTCTCAGTAAGGTGTTGAAAGAGCCTCTAAATCCTCTTTAGTAGCAGCCGTCTTGTACATAAAGCAATCTAACATGCAGGAGAAAGAAGCCGCGTGTTTAAAAAGTTAGCTTTGAATAAAAGAGGGAAAGAAACGTCTGCCGTGTTGGTTGCGAACTGACGTGAAGTTGACACCCAAAAGCATCATAGCTCACAGCACCGTGAGAAACGTTTAAAGTTATTTGCTAATTCGAAGGGGGCGTCAACCGAATATATTTGCAGTTGTCCTAAATAGGGTCACTGGAACGAAAAAGAGCTCTGAAAATGAGGGGTCTATAGGCGGCACGTACCCATATATACTCCCAATGTGAGAAAACCCCCCTCCCCCCCCCCCCCCCCCCCCCCCTCGTCGAATCGAAAAACGAATACTTCTAAGTTTGTTTTCTACAGATTTGTATTTCTTTACAAATTTGTCGGGAGGTGATTGTTTTTGTGCATTATGTCCAAATTAAATAAAATATGATGATTGCATTATGGTTGAACAACGATGAAACTTTTAAAAAAATGTACATTCTCGAAGACAGATGGGTGCGTTAGCTAATATGTCCACAATAAATTGATTCCAGCATTCAATTTAATTAGCATTTTCTTCATTCTGTGTCATTACCAAGCCAGATTTGAAACAACCGAAACTGAAAATAAATTTGCCAACCTTGACAGCGCCTCCACCGGGACATACTTTATAACATAGCACAGTTTAGTGCAACGACGTATTTCTTGATCGGGTTTGTTCTGATGGAGTACGATTGATTATACCGAGCCAGAACTATGAGACATTTATTTAGGAAACGCCAGGATTCCGACGCGGTATCTTAAGGAGACAACGACTATGTATTTTACGTAGATGAACTACGATATCTTTACACCTTACTATGGTTACAGATACATGCAGGTAGAATATCACTTAATGTTCAATTTTATAGCATCGTTTTCTAGCATCCCAAAGAAGTTATTGTTTTCGCCTGCTAAATGTTTCACCATGTTTTTTCTTCAAATGATGTCAATTCCATTTTTTGTATTTTTTTTTTTCAGTTTTAATTTGAGATGTAATAATGAGATCACTTGTTCACGCCTGATGACCCTTACATGTCTTATGGTAATTTTATAGGTTCTCAAACCACATTGTGGCTGACGGTAACCATTACCTGGTCTCATCGGATTGACACAAAGACCTGTCTGTAACTTCTCCTAGGTTATATTCTGGTAAACAAGCAGGCCTAACGGCAAGGTTGGCACAACAATCCTGCATTAACCCTTTGGGACCTGGCCCATTTTGTACTACGTTGAACACGTATTCAGTGGTTGTAGAGTTGGCCTGCCATGTTTGCATTTGATTTGGACAGCCATTAAAACACCAACAAGGCCTAAAGGTTTGTTTCGACTCATTTAAAGTACATTTTTTCATGTTAATTCTGATTTGCCCAGGAAAATAATACTTTTTTAAATTTCTGAAGCAAAAATTGCATATAGTAAGTTTGAACGGCGTCTCAAGCTGCACAGGATTAACTGAAGAGGTACTCCGCTTGAAGCAAGTCATTGTAACAATGGCGTGGTGTCATTTGTTACAGATGGGGTGGTCCTACCAGGCGGGAAATGATTTTTTTGTACTGATATCCAACATCATCCCAATTTCAAATATTTAAATAAAGTTTTTGAAACGTTTTCATTAAAGTGATTTTATTTTCTAACTGTCAATTTATTTTCTGGACAGAAATAAACTTAGTCGCGGCTGCTTCCAATATTCATGTTTACCCTGTGGCCCAGAGAACCCTGCTCACCATACACCGTTTGTTGGTGACGTAGACGTGTGTTAATTCTGGATCCATTGGATGGCCCCATTATCTTACACATCGTATAACCATGTACGTATTCAGAATTCTTCTTTAATCATATTCGATAACGTTAGGAATTAAAAAAAACCGCTTGACTCATCTGCTTAAACGTAGAATATTTCATTATGTATATTACTAATTCTCGACCTGCATGATTTTCATAAAAAAATTAAAAAAAAATTATCAATAGTGTATGTAAAGGACCAGGGATGGGTTGTGAGATTTGTAAGCTGAAATGCGTTGTCATTCACTTGTCATCTTTCCTGTTTTGAAATTATATACACAGAGAAAAGGAGAGAGAAGAATATCTACGCACCCTTACCTGACAATAAAGCAAGTAGATGGGCGATTCCATGGTTGTTGTACGTACAGTTACAAACTTTTAGACCCTGGTCTCCCCCATGTGCAGGCTTTTTTGGTTCTTTTCCACAAATATTCCCCCCTCAAAGATGACAATTTCAATATTCGAAAGACTATGGGAAATTCCAGCTGTTTTTGATAAATCAGTGTGGGAATTCCCCAGGAAAAACAGTCTACTAAAATGAAGTATAAAATAACAACATGGTTTATTCTGGAAATAGATGCACAATCTATTCCATCGGTATTGGCTTCGGGCCTATCACCCTTCGGGTTCGGGGGATAGGCCCGTAGCCAGTACCGAGGAAATAGTGTGCCCTATTTCCCGATATAAAACCATGTAGTATTGTTTTATTCACCTACTGTGATCTGGGACGAGTTGTAGGGAAACCCGTTTCATCTATTTCTCTTGGGAAATAGATCGGCGTAATAGGAATCATCCACGAAGTAGATGATGTTCATGAATATTCATGAGATGAGATGTAATAAATATTTTTGGAAATGGGATTTTTTTTCAATGGGAACAGTAAAGTCATGGTTATTTACCAGAGTCATTTTGGTTAGCCACACAATTTCTATTCAGTGGAACTGTTACGTTTGGAATGCGGGAGATACTTTTTTTGGGGGGTTTTTCTTTGTAGGAATCTAACGCCAATTTTGAATCACGATGGGAATTCCCATGCATTTTTGGGAGAAGGGTTGTGGGAATCCCAATGTCATCTTTGGGGTGTGTGATAATTTCTGATAGGGCCATTGTGTTAAGAAGTATCTGTGATAGAAGTATAGGACCTAAAATATGTAATTCCAATCCCATTCTCGGTTAGAATAACAGGGGACAAACACATGCGTGCGGACGTATTCGCAAAAGTGTAATTTTTGAGTTTTAATCACGTTTTGTACAATTGTCCTGAAGTGTAAATACTGTGATGGAAAACTGATAGTTTCGTTGACCAAGACTAACCACTTAAAGGTGCAACGAGAGATTTTGAGGCACTCAAATATGGTCATAATAGTAATTTCATTAGATTAGACACTCAATAGATTTCTTACATTGATTTGGCTTCCAGAAATGCCTTAAAAGAGATAAAAAAACTAAAGTGATTTCTATTTGCTTATATTTCAATGATAAAAACATAGGCTGAATTTTGTATGGCTCCTATACGGAAATTAGAAATTTCACACTTTTTGTTTACCAAAGAAAGATTCTCGATTAATCCTTTCAGGTGAGGGTATTTTTATGGAAATCTTCATCAGGACAAATTCAGTATTGTCATTGTTTTAGGGACGCCCTGATATGTGAAATCTCTCGTTGTTAAAAACAACAAAAATAAATTGTCATGGCTGTTATCTTTAAAAAAATCTCAATGATTCACCTTTGCGGATGTACGGTGTGAAATATTTCAAATGGTACCTCAACACATAAAAATAACATTAACAATGAAATAAGATTCTGAAAAGATAGGTGGTTACAAACAACTTTCAAAATTGCCAGACTTGATTTGATTTCACTCATGAAGTAGTTACTTACAGGCGATTGTTGAATGAATTGAAGTGTATTTTGGGATGACGTCCGAACAATCATTTTACCTTTGGATATTCGGTTACTACATTGTTAAAGGTGCCGTTCTGATTTTCAGCACCTTCTGTTTTATTCAGTAATCACTGGAATGCTTGAAGAAAAGCTTATTCCCAAAAATTGAGCTGATCCCGATCTTGCGGTTTTTGTGTTATGAGCAATTGCTCGTTTCCCACGGGTCCATAGGCTATGTGCTGTACTTTGTCCGTTTACGGACCAGAAAATACAACAAAAAAATTGCGAATTTCTTACAGATGCGACCGACTTTGAGTAAGAAGATTGGGCCACACGGGATTACTAAGGCTTAACGGTCAGATGATATAAACATCTCAAACATCTTTAGGTAAGTCGGGGGGACGAGGCTGTGGATTCACGAAATGCCCCTTGAATGAAATTAAATAGTATTACCTTTGATATGTAAACATAAATCAAGTCTTTGGATGATCTTGAAATTTTGAATTTGTGATGGATATTAATTACAAAAAATGCCCTTAGTAATTTCCATTTAGGTGATTGCGTCGTGGGAGGCAATGACGACGAACGTGACCATCTTTGATTTTGAAGTTGGATTAGGCAGTGCGGCAGATAATCCAGTGGCCTGATTTTTTCCTACAAATCCACAGCTGGACATGCGATAATTGTTTTAAGATCATACTGACGCAGGCCAAGCTTCCAGGTTTTATATATTTTTGTCAAAGCAACAAATAAAGCACAACTATATACATTTAAAGTAAGTCATAAGCACTTTTCTATGTTAACCGTTAAGACTATGCCATTGTAGGGGCCATTGTCCGGGCTATTTTGTCTCGACGAAAACTGTATGGCCATTTAATTACCATGATCATCATTTAATATTTGCCACTATAGTGAATACTAGTAATATGCCAATTTGCTTAAAGATACGCCAGCACATTTGGAAAACGAGTGAGCCTTCCAAATTCTTCAAAATCCTATTTTCTAGTGCGTGCATGTTTTAGCCCTGTATGAAATGATACGTCCCAAATCAGCGCCTTTATGTATAAAGGGAACGCAGGTTTGTGCGGTTCATCTTAGTTTAATGTTAACAACACCAGAAACTAGCATATAGTGATTCCCTATGACTGCATATCCCTTGATTTAAAGGTGCAACGAGAGGGAAGATTTCAAGTACATCATATTTTCTGTGATATATTCAATAGAAAAATCGGCTGAATTTCCTATTTGCTTCTACAGGAAATTAGAAATTTACAATGGTACCAAAGAAAACAGATCTCAGCTTAATCTTCAGATGGGGCTATTTGGGATTGAAAGCTTTACACCAGTGCAAATTTAGAAAGATTTCTTTTGCCCTTTTTAAAAATAAACTTCTTTTACATTCAACCCAAAAATTAGATCTACAGTACACTTGGGCCCATTGATTTATGATGATAAACCGTCATGGCTAGTAGGTGACTTTTTGTTTATGATTTCTGTGTTATAGTATTGTGATTAAAAAAATCTTATTTTCTGTGTAAAAGTAGAGACATTGATAGCAGGAACGTACCTTGTTTTATTATGCAGAAGTTTTCAAAGTTCCATAGTAGAGCCATGTAATCTATGTAGAGTATGCCCACGCTATTCGTAGGTAATGGTCAGATATATAAAATCAAAATTCTTTTATTTATGTAAATTGGAAAAACGATGCGGTGGATCATTAAAGATCCCTTTAATAAAGCTTGTTTTAAATCCTTAAGGTTATTGGTGACAATTATTGTAGACAAATACACCACCAAATTTTACAGGAGAAATAATTTAACATTGGAAGACAATCATCTTACCGGAAGGTGGGCGGGCTGGTGATTTTTGATTAGCGATTCTGATCTCCGAGTATAGTATTGCTATAGGTAAGTAAGTAAAGAATAAGTAAATTTATTAATAAACTGTGGCATAGAGTAGGGAAAGAGGGTCATTATGAATGTTTTTAATCTCTTTCAAGACGAGGGGGTATGCCCGTTTGGTTGTTGAAAACGAATCTGAGAAGGCTTTTTAGGTCAAGATGATTTTAGGTTCGGATATGGAATTTCAATTTTTTTATCCTGTTGCTTATTATAGTATTGTAGTCTTATCATTTTCACATACACATTTTTTTTTTTAAAGATTTTTCAATATAATATGCAAATTTCATTTACAATAAATTCCAAATTATAACAAACAAGCGAAGGTAGGAGAAAAGGCACAGATTTAAAAAGGTAAATACAATACATAATTCAAAGAAGGGATTCAACAACTCCATTTTCCCTCAAAAAAATCTCTCTCAGATTGCCTTTGCATTATTATATCTTTGACTTTTATAATATGATTTTATATATGATTTTTAAGCATGTGAATCTCTGGAATCTGGGGTTTTAAACGACAATCATAGATAAACATTTTTGTTAAAGAATTTCAAACAAATGACCATTTGACAATAATACCATTTAACATATCGGTAAATCCTAATAGAATCAGTTTGTCCTCTAAAAGCAGTCGAAATCCACAAATTTCCAAAAAGTTCTTCATGGTATACAGTTCACAAATAAGTGCTCTAAAGTTTCCTGCTATATTATAAAAAAATACAAAAGATTACAAGCTTTCGATCTTCATCGTATATATATAAAATAGCTTCAAGCTAAAATTTTATAAGGAAACCACTAATCTTGGTATTTTGGGTAATTTAAATAGAATAACAAATATAATTGTTTCCAAGCAAGTTTGAAGCTGGTCAGAATCAACATTTAAACTTTTTCCCACTTCTGCGTTATTTTTTGGTTTTTCAAACCATGGTCGTAATTTACAGAACACCTGGTAATATTTTGCAACTGGCTTTATTAAACTACTAATCCTGAGGTGATAAACTGAACTAAAAGGAGTTGCGTCAAATGCTTGCTCCGGGGAACGATTCAGTTTGACTTCCAAACATGCTTTATTCCGATTTCATGATCCCTAAAAATTCACTATATTTGTGTTTCACTTCATATTTGGGCACAAGAGTTTCATAAGACAGGAAATCACCAATGTTGTAAACACGGGTTTATTGCAATTTCAATAAGGATTATATATACCACAGGCATTGTTGGACAAATCATCTTGAGTCAATGGGGGTATGAAGCTTTGTTGACGTACCACTGAATTCAAAAAAATCCCCTCCAAAATCATGTTTTAATTTTTGCCAATCTCACAGAAATTTAAGTCAATATCTAAAAGGTTAAATTTCTTAACTGCGTCCAATCCAAACGGTCATTTAGATTTTTTCCATTTTTTATTACACAACCAATCCATAAGGTTCAGTTTCCTAAAAAAACAGTCTAAAACTGGCATTGCTGAGTTCAGAGACAATTCTGACCACCAATTTCCATGTCGTATCACACTGCCACTATTGGGTGATTTATATTCTACATCCCATTTCCCTTTATCTCCTTTATGTTTTTTATTCATTGTAAATCAAATAGGTTACATGAAACGCCCATCAAAAATAATAAGGGGGGACTATCAATTTTCCATGCAAAGGATCACGGCACATTATGGCGGATTAGTGCAAGGGTAAATAATATAATTTTTGCCAATAGTCACTTGCCAAAACTTGACACATACTAGGGACAAATCTACCATCTAGCATATTGGGCTTGCTTCCTTTGTATTGTAGGTCTATTTATTTGCTTTCCTTTGTAAACGTAGATTTCCAATGGTAACCAAGTTTCCTGAGTTGTCTGGAATGAAAGTAAAAACAATCTTCACTTGCATGAAGGTATTCACGGGGTGCGGGCGGGTCTGTGGGGGAGCCATACTACACATATTATTTTCGCGCCTAATTATATCCAATTGTTAATAGCCAACAAAAATACTACTCTTTACTTAGAAGAGTTGTTGCCCTATTATGTAATAATAAATACCACATGTTGCCCTGGGAAATTTCAGCAAACCATGCGGGACAAAGATCTCTTCAATTTTTTTGTGTTTTACCTAAAGCACATCGACCCATTACTGACTGTTATTGTTACAAAACTTGTAATCCATATCTCCAAACTATAATCATCTTAGGAGTCAAAAGCCTTCCGATTTGTTTTAAGCTTTGTAGTAGCCACAATAGTTGCAGAATGCCACCCCTCGTCTAAAGAGATCCAGTAATCGAACGTAGAATGTACGCACAATTGTGAGTTGAAAGAGTAATCAAGTTAATTTACGTCGGTTATGGTACAGATGATGGACCAAAATAAAAACAACGCCACGAACAATGTTTGTGTAAATGTCGTTTTGCCAGCAACAAGTGATTGACGTGTGTGTGTTACCCATTTGCGCATTTTGGGTGTGATTGACCAATGTAAAAAACTGCCATTTGCGGCATGATAAACATAATAAACGTGTTAAAAAGTACACCAAAGTAATTATTAACTGATATTGTTTCGTTTGGATTTGTCGTTCTTTTGTTCTCACTACCTATCAGGCCATGCTGCCGAAGGATTTTGGCAACATTAGGTACCACCCTTAGAAGACTATATATCTGGACCTTGCGGACAACAACCTTTCTGTGCAGCCGTCTCCACAGAAGATCTTTGATTGGATGTCCATGTTGACCACACTTATTACTTATCAGTCAGGGGCTGAGAATGCAGCCGGCTCTCTGTTGTTTGGAAGTCCTAACGGCATACACCATTCAGTACACAGCTAACCAAGTAATGGCGTCGTGTTAGATATATCGCCGAATTTATTAGTGTCTGGAACACACTTAGTGTAGCGTTAATTTTCAAGGGGATGGCCGATTTAAGATATGAAGTTTTCATCTTGATAATAATTTGGCCCTTCACTTCCAAAACCCCCCATCTGTAGTTTCGTGGCTGATATTTTATCCCGTTTTGATGTGAGAAGCTAAAAACTGATTTTTATAACCCCATAGAGTAACCTGCGTAAATTAATATTGGTCGAGACCAAAATGGGGCACACTTTCGCTCATACCTCCAAACCAAACATCCTTTGGCTCTAAGATTTCACGGGTAAATGAAAAATAGTAAGCTTCTTCTCTTCTGAATACCAAAATTTTGACCACTTCCGGTAAAATCTGTGGCTTCTTGGGACGAGGCTATTTAGCGATCGGGCCATGGTACATTGTTAAGAGTGCGATGGAATGTCATTATCCACCTTTCCGTAACAAGCCAAATCGGCATTATGACTTCCGGATGACTACGCATGTGCAGGTCAGATTCGTGGGCGAGGTCGGGAGTCCTCCACACGACGATGTTTGTTTGTACTTCTCCAATGCGATGAAACTAGTAGCGACATGAATTCATTCAGATTTTCCTTTCTGTCTTAATTTAAATCATCCAATTGAGTAAATATTTTTTGTTGGTATATACACATGTGACAAAGCTATGAAAAAACAAAAAGCAACAACGAACTCAATAGGCAAGGCATGTTTGTGGTAAACTGCAGAGTTCAACATCGCATTTGAAAACCACAGCAACCTGGTCGTGTTTTCAAGATTTTTGGACACCCGAGATCGGCGTCATATTACCCACATGCATCACAATCTGAATGCCGATTTCGCTATTGTTACAATCATACTGGCCTCAGATGGGGGTTCATTATTTTTCGGGACGATCACGTCCAATCTTGTTTTAAAGACATGCAAATACCACTCTTTCTTCCCAGTTTTTACAAATGAACAAAGAAAGGCATCACACTGGCCTTGAGAGGTGGGCGGTCGTGACCGTCCGAAATCAAGCCATTATGTGACAACCAACTAACTGAAGGGTACACTATTGCCACTATACAATTATACACTCAATACGCTCCTTAGAATTACCCTATGAAGCTGTATAGCCAGTAGACAGGGATTTATTGTGATATAGATGGGTTGGGTGTAATAGTTTTCAATACTTGGTACTCTTCGCTAGCAAATAGTAAAAATCTTGAAATCATAAAGTAATCATTCCATTGTATTGGTTAATCTATCTGTGAAGACGTGTTATTCCTTTTCATTATATCATCATGAACGCATGTTTGATCAATTCTCTTGTATTTTCTCCTAA